>APFE031672211.1:0-25206 GCA_000404065.3 Pinus taeda | reverse complement strand
TTGGGGGCAGTCCTACCATTCCTTTATCGCAGGAAGGAAGTTCACCAGAGTCATATCCGGCCGTCTATTCGATCCCACCACCAAGCAACCTAGTCGTTTCCTTCGACTGGAATCTACTAGGCAGACCCCGTTTACCAGCTAGTGTACCTTTCAGAATCATTGTACAAGCTTACAGAATGGTCATGGTTGGTACCATCATTGATGAAGAGGCTTCTGTGAGTATCCTTTCCTCAACTGCTTGGAAAGCGCTTGGTTCACCATCGCTTTTGCCTGAAATGAGAAATCTGACAAGCTTCGACAAGGGAACCATTCGACCTTTAGGGATCCTTCCAAATTTTCCCATTACTTTGAGAAGGAAAATTTTTCACATGAACGTTATGATAGTTCAAGGACCTTTAGATTATAATCTACTCCTTGGACGTGACTATATTTATTGCATGGGAGCCATCGTCTCGTCACTCTTTAGAGTAATGTGTTTTCCGCACGAAGGCAGAATGGTCAAGCTCGTGGACCAAATGTCATTCCTCGGATCACACATCACAAATAGTCAAATGTCATCCCTAAATGGTCTTTTCACGCAAGAAATGTCTCATCAGTCTCCAGTCCGTCCACCTGATGAATGCGAGTGATTCAGGGAGGTGTGACTGAAACCCAGGGGGCATGCACCCTGGTCTGTTTCGGCAGGAAAACCTTGGGTATAGAGTGGATTTCCGCGAGGGATATATGACTAGTCTGGTGTACCCGTCCTTACAGGAAAATGGGAACATGCTGGAATAAGATACCTTCGTCAAAGTTATGTGAGTGGAGGTGCGTCTGCGCCATTCACCTTTGTCTGTTTCGATAGACATCGCCGAGGAAGCATTTTTCTTGGTAACTTGGAAATTTTTTGCTATACTTGGGGGCATGCAAACCTTTCCGCATGCAAGTGAAGAGTGGCTATTTATTTTTAAAATTTTTAGGACTTCTAACCCTTTAAACCCGTAAGGCTAGTCGTTTCCTAACTCCCATAAAGAAAGGATTCGGGTCAAAGCTTCAAAAGGTGCAAGCTCCATAAAGATTGGCATCTTGAACGAGACATTTCTTATCATACGACTGGCGAGCAATGTTGTTGCAGAGTTCAAGATCGTTAAAAAATAAAATCTCCACGAGCAGTTTTAGCGCATAGTTCAAGCTCGTTAAAAAATAAACATAAGTCATGAGCAAGTGTTTCTCCCAGCGTTTAAGCTCATTAAAAAAGAACCGGTAAATAACCATTGCGAATGCCTTATCGCCAGCTTTTGAGCCTTGGTCGTGTTCTTGCCATCACCTCCACTTTGTTTTTTAGCCGATCATTCACCCCCATATGATTGTTTACCTTTGAGGAACATCTGCGAAGAGTGATTCTGTTAGCCATCCTTGTGACACTGCCATGATTGGAAAATTCCAAATCTTTCCTGGAATCAGCTGCTACCCGAAACCATCACTCATTCCTTGAAAACGAGTCTTCTTTAAGCTGTTTTCACCTGACTCATAAAATATGAAAAGATTACCGAGAGACTGGCCTCTTTGGCTCATTAAAGTCATCGGAAGTGCTATCCCTCCTCTAGATTTTAATCCTTTTGGACCCAAGGGATTATTACACAAAAAGATCGAGCACTTGTCTTGTTCGGCTCATTTAAACTATCAAAAATTCATCCCTTTTGTATTATTTTACGCTTTTTCGAACTTAAAGGATTATATGATGAAAAAGAATCGTTGGAGTCTCCTTTGCGTTCCTTTCAAACTCTCTAAAATTGAAATGCACCAAGTTATCTTTGTCGTTAAACTTGTTAAAACTTAATAGCGACAAACTTGTCCAAATGGACGAGAACGAGTTTCACTGTCGCTAGACTCGCTAAAATATAGCGACAAGTTCGCCCGAAGGGTGGATTATAGAACAAGCATATGTTATCCTCCTCAAGCCTGACAAAAATAAAGAGGTACTGGTCAGCAATGACTGGGGAAAATTGGGAAGAAAACTTGAAGAAACTTTATTGGTAGCAATTCACTCTTGAACATGACACTTTCCTTCCACATCCATGCTGGGTTGGGTTGTTCCGTTCACTGGTCATCACCATTGGTCTGTCACACCATCCATATTTGGGGTTAACACTACCAATCCATCGTCAGTTTCACCGATATGTTCAAGAGAAGTCATCCAGACAATTCACCTATGTCTCACCCACTGCAATACGTTCATGCTTCATTCCTTCATGACCGCCACCCTGAACCCTGTATTGTCAGTTTGTTTTCACCTCCAAAATCATTTGCTTCGTTCCGTGTCGTTGATGTGGGATCCATTAAGGCTCTCTTGCGACGGGTCGCTTCTTGTCGACATCAGCTCATTATCTAAGAAGTTGACTTAGGAACAACCCTTTCAGTACTTTGAAGCTTGCATGCATCAATGGCAAGTTTATCACTTTCGGCGACAGGTTTACGTCAATGGCCTTTGACTGATGGATTTTACGTGGTGTTCGAGGCCAAGTCATTTTTCACACCACGTGAATTGTACTGTAGTACCTTGAGGGTCATTGTCATTATTGGTGATTCCTCTCGTGCCTATTAACAGCTTACATCATTGGCTGGTAATCAGGCGATGTCTTTCCATGTTCGACCCCAGAACATTTTTCACATGGATCGACTTGTACTCCAAGTGAAGGTTGAATGAGTTTTGAAGACCCTAGATCTAGTCTCATCCATCCGAGCTGCGATATACTCAGGAATATAAAGACATCAAGTGTACTTCATTTCCAAACATATGATCATCCAAATCAAAGGATGATGATTCCATATCATCAGTCTGTCACACAGACAGTTGTCTGTCCTATGTACATGTAAATGAATTTATAAAACTGAGCATGGGAATGCCCACCTCAGCTAGATCATGAAAAAATGTTGTCAAAGTAATGTATTGTATTGTATCTTATTACAGGTTTCCTCCCAACTCAGAAAAACTTTAGATCCTCATATTAAAGCATTTCACCCAACATAAAAAAGATTAACGACCTCATGCTTTAGGGGGCAACTGTTATAGACATTTTTGGGCACTTCAACCCCAATCATAAATGTCCATAACCTAAGGGCTCCTAAGTCCCTAAAAGTGTTGCTTCACTACCTAAAGGAACAAGGTTAGCTGATTACATCATCTCCCAGAAGTTCTCCATTGAAAACTGATCATAAATGGTCAAAACTGGACCATACTGAAAGCTCAATGCAGAGGGTGCGATGCATATCACCTTCCCAATGTACAAGGTGCAATACATACTAATTTGCTCCTTTGTAGGGTGCGATGGTCAGGAATGGATAAATGGTAGGGACAAAAATGCGAGGTGGAAGATCATGGAATCTTCCAGAAGCTTCTCCTCTGACACTTGCCTCTCTATTTTCGACCAGGGATGAGTAAGAGATCATCATTCTCCAAGTGGAAGCAGGAACTATCAGAGAGAGGACACTAATCAAGATCCTAGAATATGACTCACCTCCTGGTAATCATCTATATATGGATCCCTCATCACAGAGATCCAGAGGCTGGAATTTTGAATCTTATAGAGAAGTGTTGTTGGTTTTCTGGTGTACATTCATAGTGTTGGGTGATTTAAGCTTTGCTTGAGGTGAAGAAGGGCTTCCTAGCTGGAGGATGATGTTGGGTCAGAACATATGGTTGTAATCCTCTTGCTACTTTTTATCTTAATAAAGCTATTCTTGTTTTCTTCCATATTCTTGTGTACTTGTTTATATATGCATTTATATGGTTAACACACATTTGATCTTATGTTATTTATGAATATAGATCTTTGTTTCTTCGATAGTAGTATGTTGTTTTGATTCCACAGGTTCTTTTTGAAGCTGGGCAGACAAAGAAGAAGCAGTGAAGCTCTATCAAGAAGGAGAGGAAATCAAGCGCAAGACTCGAGTCGGTCTTCTTGGTTCTCCTCTTATCTATTTTCATAAAATAAAACAATAGTAGACTTTACTTGTTTGTTTCTAAGATAGCCACCATCTTAGTGGGAATATCAGTATCCGAGTGGACACTATTCCCAGTAACAAGCACACTTTCGTGCTGAAGGTAATATGTCGGTGATTTCAGAAACGATATCTATAAACATTTCTAGGGACCCTAACGTGATCAAGAATCTCTTCATCAGAATTGAATGTTCCCCTAAAGAAGTGAAAATTTACACCGACCTTTTCAAGGAATTTCGAGATGTATTTGCTTGGTCTTATGAGGAAATGCCTGCCATTGATCCTTCTATAGTTCAGTATGAGATCAAGATGTATGAAAATGCCAAGTCGGTTCGTCAAAGGCTTCAACCGGTTAATCCTAGGAAAGCGGCAGGCCTTAAAGCCAAAGTAGAGGAGTTGCTCAAGGTGGGTTTTATATACCCTGTTCCTTTTACCGATTGGGTTTCTAATCCAGTCCCTGTGGATAAAAGGAAAGGAACAATCCGAGTATGCATCGACTTTAGGGACTTAAACAAGGCTTGTCCGAAAGATAATTACCCCACACCATTCATTGATCAGATTATTGATGAGTGTGCGGGTAATGAGATTTTTTCCTTCATGGATGGTTTTTCTGGCTATAATCGAATTTCCATCCGTCCTGAAGATCAACATAAGACGGATTTTATATGTCCCTGGGCTACCTTTGCATACAGAAAGATGCCGTTTGGTCTCAAAAATGTTGGAGCTACTTTCTAGCGGGCCATGTCATATGCTTTCCACGACATCAAACATATCATCGAAGTGTACTTGGACTATCTCGCTGCTCATTCTCGAAAGAGAACTGATTATCCCAGTCACCCTCGAATGGTTTTTGAGCGATGTCGTTTTTATAAAATCCGGTCGAATCCCAACAAGTGCGTTTTTGCAGATATGTCCGGTCAGTTGTTAGGGTTCATCGTGTCAAATGAAGGGATTAGGGTTGATCCCTTCAAGGTGGAGGCGATAGTCCAGTTTCCTCCCCATCCTCCATTCGACAACTTCAAAGTCTTCAAGGGAAGGCTAATTTCTTAAGACGATTTATAGCGAACTATGTCGAGATCACTAAAGGGTTTATGCGTTTGCTCCACAAAGGGGTTCCATTCATGTGGGACGACTTTGTGCAGCGGTCATTGATGAGCCCTGAATTGGGTAACTTATTGGGCTCATTTTGCCTAATTTTCCCTGTTCAATCCTCCATTTTTCATAGATTATGCATTTTTTTAGTATGTTTATGTCATTTTAACGAATAAGGGTGGTCACTCTACCTAGGAGGCTAATACGTGGTTATTTCAGGTTTTTTGGACAAATGTTGGAGCAAAACCGAGCAATCATGGGCTAGGTGACAACCAAGCTTGAGGTGAGGATTCATAGGAGGGTTGTCTCTGACATTAAATAGCCCTTCCTCGGGATCTCCACCCTCAACTCCAAGCTCACAAGCCACCAAAACAGATCTTAAAGGCAGCCAAGCAGATTTGGGAAGAGGGACTGTCTACTAGCAGTTGGGACAGCCGAGTCCCTTGAATTTAGGAGGCCAACTAGGCCCCTTGTGGTGTATAAATAAGAAGGCCTCAACCTTCGTAGTTTACCTTTTTTGAAACTATTGCATTTTTAGCACTATAGTGCTGTCACTTTCAGCTCATTTTCTTGTAGCCATTGTGGCATAACTTTCGGTTGATGACTATTTTTTTATAATGATAAGCAGTCCTATTTTGTATCATCTTTGAGTTCTTTATAGGAGTTGTAGCTCTTAGGGTTAGGCCCAAACTGAGAGCCAAGGCCTCCTTTATGTATTGTTATTTCTCCTTTATGCATCGTTGTTTCTCCTTTATGCATTTGCAAAATTATTTCTGTTAGGCAGATTAAATTGTGTTGATTAACTAGGTCATTGTTGACGGTTAGAAAGGCTTTTGATGTTTAGATTAAGTTGGTAGGATATCAACAGGGAAAAAGCTTCAAAAAAAGGGCCAACGAGCACCTTTAGTTTCACCTCTCCCTCATAGGATTAGGTGCTGGGATCAAAGTAACCTTGTTGTCCAAAACAAAAACACTATTTTTTCTTTGCCATGCAATCACTAGTGTACGATTTTCATTTGCAGAAGTTGGTTATATGTTCAGATCTTTGAATGCTTCATTGCATAGTTAATATACATGGTTTCCTTGCAAATAACGCTTCTGTTCATTCACTTTACTGTTAGCTAGATCAGATTAGGTTGGTATAACTAGGTCTTTGATTACTTGCAAGTCTTTATTGATTCAGTTGGAAATATACATTGTAGAGCACCTCTACCACTTCTTCATCCACCTAAACTTCGTTAGACCCATATGTTCCATCTCCTAACTGGGTTTCTTGCCTCATGTTTGTCATTTTTCTCGCATAACCCTACCTTTTTGTGCAAACATTGTCTCAGCCTTATTTGAACAAATTCAGCCATCTACACCTTCTCCCAACTCCATCCACTAGTCCCTGGACCATTTCACACCCCTATCCTATCTCCATACCCACTCCTTCATCTTTCCTCACCCATCCATCCTCCAAAATCCCATTTCTGAGCATCCTGTAGAAATTTCTGAATATCCTGTAGAAATTCCTAAACATCCTGTAGAACCCCTGCAGACTTCCTGTAGAAGCTCACAAATGAGTTTTCTTGATATCCAAGCTCTGTGAAACTCTCTGGAAGTGTGTTAGGGACCCCTTAGGCGCTCTCTGAACCTTCCCAACCTCTTCTAAGCATTTCTCCTCGCCGATCCACCTCTGCACAGTCAAGGACAGTGAAAGCCTATGCATGATAATTTTGACAACTTATTCAAAAATACAAAAAAGATATTTTCTTCAGATAAAGGTAGTCTAGACACATGTATTTTACCTTCCTAGAAGTAATGGCATCTCTTTCAGTAGCTTGCATTCTCTTCTTTGCATCAGTAGGATTAGCTGGTAGAAATAGGGTTTGCCAGGGTTTTCACTTTCTTTCAGCTTTTCAGTTTCTTTTCGCAAGCATATTAGCTTCCTTTGAGTTAGCTTCCATCCATCAGTTAACAAGCTTCTTCTCAAAGCTCATAGAAGTTGGCTTGAGCCCCTAGCAGACTTGTGCCAGCTGACCAAGTGACAGTTGTAGCAAGAGCTAGTACTTGTGCATACAGCACCGTCACTTCCAAGTTTGTTACGAACTGCCAGGCTGATAAAAGTAAAGAAGGGAGTCCCAGGAGTTGTAGCATTATTGCTGCAATATTGGAGCCCACCATTCTTTTTGGCGCCATTGCTGGGGAAGCATCAGAGTATTTTTTATTGCTTCTTTTCTTCTATTTTCTGCTACAATATTCTGTTGAGTAGTTTATTTCATTTCCATTCTGCAATTTCATTTCCGCAAAAGTAGAGTAGACATTTCCTGCTTTCATATATTAGCATTTCAATTCCTCAATTCCAATTCTGCAAGCATAGCTTAGCATTTCAATTCCGCAATTTCATTCCAGCAAAATAGATTAGTCCTTTCCTGTTTTCATTTCCATTCCACATTTTCATTTCAGCAAGATAGTTAGTTGCAGTTCAATCTATTTTAGTTTTTCAGGTACCAACAGAAAAAGCAAAAGCAACCAAAAAAATATTTCCATTTCATGCCTCGTAGGAACAGAGATAAAACCTGAAAATTCCTACCTAACACCCCCACCACATCATTGAGTCAACCTTCTCTCTTCTTTGGTAACAGTGAGCCAGAAGAACCTATAGGTGAACCTCCTGAGATATACGAAGATCCTATAACAGAAGAAGAGCTAGAGAGCATTCCGTCTGAAGCCATGGCTGAAAACCGAAACAGTAGAAGAGAAGATGAGAGAATAGAAGGTACCTTTCCCATTTGAGAGACCAATGGAGACATGAAAATGAAAAACATAAGTCCCTCATCTTTACCTCACTTCCATGGCTTGACTACTGAAGACCCTAATACCTTCCTGTTTGAGTTTGTTGTCCTTTGTCGAACTTACGACTATGCTGAGGACGAGCAAAAGTTGAAACTCTTTCCCTCTACCCTCAAGGATGCAACATTACGTTGGTTCATGGGGTTACCTAGAAACAGTATCACCACTTGGGCTCAGATGCAACAAGCTTTTAACACCAAATACCAAGACTACAGTAGGTCCAAGGAAACCAAGGGATAGATCTTTCAAATGACCATGAGAAGCGATAAGTCTTTAGAATATTACGAGGAAAGGTTCCAACTTAGTTATAAACAGGCTAGGTGCACACTTGACCCGAAATCTCTGAAGCTGGTTCTGCTTCGAAGAGTCCCTGAAGTCCTTCTAGATACCCTTCACATGCTAGCTGGAGGGGACATCTACCAACTACCTTATGAGGACATAAATACCGTGTTTAGAAACCATTCTAGGGCGGCCCAGAAGAGAGGTAGGGGGAATCCACTTTCAGCTAGTACCACCTTCTCCAAGCATGAGTTTTCTAATCAAATGGAAGACCTCAAAAATGAGATGAGATAGACTATTGCCATGCAACTTGATACCTTCCGAATTCAGCAAAAGAAAGAGGAAGCTGGGAGGGCTTTGGCCATTTTTTGTCCCAGATGCATGAGGAAGCACCCTAAGAATGAGTGTCCATTGCACTGAGTAGAGGTATGTTTCGTTTGTGAGGAAGACCACCCCACCAACTAATGCCCTACCTTGCCTGGATTTAAAGCCATGTACCTAGGGACTGAGGCGGCTATTGAACCTCTCTACTTCCTCAACCAAAGGAGGCCACATGGGCCCAGACCTTACCAGCAGGGGATGCAAGGGACATCCCAAGCTTATTATAACCCCAACTAATCCACTCATATACCTTCTTGGGCCCCCCCTGCTCATCCTTCGTGGTCCACACCTCCTCCGTGGTCTTATCCATCTCCATACCATACTCAACCTACTTCTCATTCGTTTCACTCACATGCCTAGCCATAACCTTAGTGGAATGCACCTCAACCAGGGTGGAGGCATCAATACAACCCTCCTCCTGCCATTTTGCCTCCACCACCAGCTCAACCACAATCATTACCTCCTGCTCCTCCAAGACAACCCTAGATGCCTGCTCAATCGAACCTGAACCCCAACAACAGACAGGCCCAACAGGTATATACTGGGGAGACAACATGCCCTACCTATGCCGTGGAGATCTAGGAGATCAACCTGTGATCTGGGAAGGTCCTTCCAGAGCGCCAACCTCCTCCCCTAGAGGAGGAGGAAGAGAAACAGGAAAGTGAACCCAAAGCCATTCCACCCTTTCCTAAGCGACTAACAGTAACCACGCAACCCAACCTAGAGGAGACCAAGCTTCTGGGAGAACTCAAGCAGTTGTGTGTGAAAATACCACTTCTCTAGGCCATAAAAGATGTACCGATATACAACAAATTGATTAAGGAGAAGTGTTTCAGGCACCCAGGCAGGCGAAAGAGAGATGCCTCAACTATCAATGTCATAGGAGAATTGTCTAATCTTATGTTGGGGCAAGTAATTTGTCCAAAGTATTTGGACCCTGGGAGTCCTGTAGTTGATGTTCACATCAATGGCACCATCATCCCCCACACCTTGATTGATCTAGGGGCTACCATTAATGTGATGACCAGGGACACCATGCTTAAACTCAACCTTCAGAGTTCCTTAAGGAAGACCTCGACAGTACTACAGTTGGCAAACCGCTCCACTGTGACTCCCGAAGGGATTGTGGAAGATGTCCTGGTCTTTGTTGACTCTTGGGAGTACCCTGCGGACTTCTTGGTCCTTCAGCCAAAGGAAAAACTCACTCGATATACCCTCATTTTGGGAAGGCCTTGGGTAGCTACTGCGGATGCTTACATCAGTTGTCGAGCGGGAAGCATGACCATCAAGAATGGGCCTATTTCCAAACAGCTAGTCCTATACCCTCCTGCCCAATCTCTGCTAGAACATGACTTACCACTCTGGTTGGAAGAAGGAGATGAGGATGAGGTCTACTCTGCACCATTGTGCATAGTGGAGGCCACCAGGGGAGGTCCTCAAACCGAGGATGATTTGATTGAGAACTTAATCCAAAATCCTCCTCCCGGTGCACTGTCCTTAGAAGAGTTGGTGGAAGATACCCAAGCCAGTGTTTTAGTGGACCTCTGTGTGACTGATCTGACCTCTCCCAGAGTTAAGAATGCAGAGTTTGGCCCTGAAATAACTTTAAAGATCAGCTCCTCTCTCCCCCCTCAGGAAAAAGAGTTATGTAGCCTTTTGAACCGCCATTTGGAGGCTATTGCCTGGAGCTATAAGAAAATGAAAGGAATCCATCCTTCGGTCTGTACCCATAATATTTACATTAAAGAGGACTGTAAACCAGTTAAGCAGCCTTAGAGGAGAATGAATCTAGCCCTTAAGGACATCGTTAAAGAGGAATTGCAAAAATTGTTGGATGCAGGATTCATCTACCCCATCTCGGACAGTGAATGGGTTTCCCCTCTGGTGTTGGTACCCAAGAAAAATGGGAAATGGAGAATCTGTGTAGATTACAGAGAACTGAACAAAGCCACCAAGAAAGACCACTTCCCTTTTCCTTCCATAGATCAAGTGTTGGATGGACTGGCAGGGAAGAAGTTATTCTCTCTCCTAGATGGGTTCAGCGGGTATAATTAGATCCAAATCAGCCCAGAGGACCAAGATAAGACCACCTTCACTTGTCCATGGGGTACATTTGCCTACCGAGTCCTTCCCTTTGGGCTATACAATGCTCCTGCCACTTTTCAGAGAGCTGTATTGAGCATCCTTGCTGAGCTGGTTCATGATTCGGTGGAAATCTATATGGATGACTTTACTCCTTGTGGGTCTAACTTCCAAGAAGCCTTATCCAACCTGGGAAAAGTTTTAAACAAGTGCATTGAGATGAACTTGTCCCTCAGTCCTAAAAAATGTGAATTCTTGATGACTGAAGGGACCATGTTAGGTCATACCATTTCTCATCAAGGATTACAGGTGGATCCTAACAAAATTGCTATCATAAAAAAGGTTCCACCTCCTCAGAAGGTAAGAGATGTTCAGAGTTTCCTAGGCTTAGCAGGATATTATAGAAGATTCATTAAAGATTTTAGCAAGCTAGCCTCGCCATTGTTTGGCCTCTTAGGAAAAGATGTTGAGTTTAAATGGACTAAAAACTGTCAAGGGGCTCTAAATGAGTTGAAAGATAAGTTAGTGTTTGCCCCGATCTTGAGAGGCCTAAACTGGGCCCTACCTTTCCACATCCACACTGATGCCTCGAACAAAGCCATAGGGGTAGCCTTAAGACAAGTTGAGGAGAAACTTCCATATGCCATATACTTTGTCAGCAAAAACTTGTCCAAGGTAGAAATGAACTATACTGTAACCAAGAAAGAGTTCCTGGCGGTAGTCCATTCCTCAAACAAGTTCCGACACTACATCACTGGTTATCAAACATTTGTACATACTGATCATGTTGCGATTAGATATTTAATGAATGAGCCTCATGTAAATGCTCGTATTATTAGATGGTTACTTTTGTTGCAGCAATTTGATTTGACTATCGTCGACAAACCGGGTAAAGAAAATGTTGTTGCTGACTTCTTGTCTAGATTGGATTTTCTAGCAAGTGAAGAAGGAACGGTGGATGACCAGATGCCAGATGAACATCTGTTTGCTATCTCAATACTCTCTCCATGGTTTGCTAATATAGAAAAATACTTGGTCTCAGCACAGTTCCCTCTGCATCTATCCTCAAAGGAGGAAGAAGTCTTTGAAATTCTCCTAACCTGTCACGATGGACCCTATGGAGGCCACTTTGTAACAAAGAGGACTACCTTCAAAATTCTACAGGCAGGTTACCATTGGCCCACTCTTCATTAAGATGTCAGAAGATACATCAGCCAGTGTGACCGATGCCAGAGGATGGGAAAACTGACTCCAAGGGATGAAATGCCTCTCCAACCTCAAGTGACTCTTGAGCCATTTGAGAAGTGGGGCATGGATTTTGTGGGTCCTATCAACCCTCCTTCAAGGCAAAGGTCTTACATCATTGTGTGCACTGACTACCTGACAAAATGGGCAGAAACAAAGGCAATCAAAGCAGCGACAAAAGAAAAGGTGGCTGAGTTTTTAAGAGAAAATATCTTCTACAAATTTGGCTACCCAAGAGAGTTATTCACCGATCAAGGAAGCCAATTCACCTCCAACTTAATTGAAGACTTGCTCGCTCATCACAAGATCAAGCATAGGACTTCCACCCCATATCATCCTCAAGCAAATGGGTAGGTGAAAGTTTCTAATAGAGCATTAGAAGGGATTTTTACTAGGGTGGTGAGCAGCAGCAGAAAGGATTGGGCAGATCGCCTGGTTGAGGCCACTTGGGCCTACAACACCACTTGGAAGATCACAACCAGTTTCACACCTTGAGCTGGTCTACGAGAAAAAAGCTCTGTTGTCAATAGAGTTCGAGTACAACACATTGAGGATGGCAGCTCAGCTGGACCTAGATCTCAGCCATGCTCAACGTGAAAGGTTATTGTAGCTGAATGGGTTAGATGAACACAGAATGTAGGCCCTCCTCCACTCAGAAGTGGTTCAACTTCAGAGGAAGATATGGCATGACCGACACCTTAATGAAAATCAATTCCAGCTGGGAGATTGGGCGCTGCTATATGACTCCAGACACAAGGATTTCAAAGGGAAGCTGAGGACAAGATGGCTAGGACCATATACAGTGGAGAAGTGCAATGACAATGGTTCAGTCCTTATCAGGACCATTGATGAAGAAGCTATCCCCATGCTCGTCAATGGGAATCGACTGAAGATCTACAGGAAACCCCTTTCGAGGCAGGAGTTCATTGAGACTCTGGAAAAATCAGTGCTGGTAATAGAGAAGGGTTTTGCCTCTGTTCCGGCCACACCTTGATCATCATAAAAAAAAAAGGGGAATAAAAAGATCCTTGGACGAAAACCTCTCTGGGGCGCCCAGGGCAGGCAGTAAGGGTGAAAACCTCATGGAGGCGCCCCTATTGTCTCTTAGAAAATAAAGAATTTGAATAAAAATATCCTTGGGTGAAAACCTCTATGAGACGCCCAAGGTAGATAGTAGGGGTGAAAACTTCATGGAGGCGCCCCTGCTGTCTCTCTCAGGAAAAAAAAAAAAAAAAAAAAATGTAGTTTAATCTCTGAAGAATTATTGCAGGTTGCAGGAATACAGTGCAGAAAGGAGGCCTCCCAAAACAAGGACAGGGGTCTGTACCAAGTTACCAGCATCCTCACAGACACTCCCTCCATGGACACTCATTTTTTTCAGGATTTGGACACAATCTGGTCGAGGTTCAACCTTCTACAGGAAGTTTCAGGACTTTCTACAGGAAACATCCTGTAGAGCCCTTGGGTAGGCCAGAATCGATTCTGGAGAGGGATTTGAAGCTTGAAATCTATTGATGGGGCATGCAACCACCCTTTTCTTCCATACACCACTTGTTTCATCTCCTTCCACCACCATTGCAACAATTTGGCTATGTATTCCTGCACAGTCATACAAGAGTTTTGTTTCCTCAGATTAATTTTTTTTTTCTCCAAGTGACAAATCAAGCATGCAGAGGCTCGCACACTCTACCTATCAAGGCTCCATTAGGACCCTTCATCTGTGAACGTAATCCTCCTCATTTCAGCATGCATCCCAGGAGGAGAAGCAGCTACAGGATGTCCTACAGGAATCCTGTAGCAGCTGATCCGGCTGGAGCACATACTATGGAGACACCAGCAGCTCAAATCAGACAAAGCCGGCGCATGCAGCATCTACAACTAGAGGGTTGGGTCCCAAAGTCTTGCATCCAGCATCAGCCAATGAAAAAGGATCTCCAGTGCCCGTGCACAAAGCAACAGCAAGAAAATCCAACATTCCATGTCCCGAAGCCTACAGAACACGTCCACGACCACACAAGTAAGTGTCTAACGTTATTCGTCGAATTGCATGGACTATACTCTAAAATTTGCATGACTGTGAAATGTGCAGATTGAACTAGTTTGGTGGCCAGTCAACTGGCCACCCACAGCCAGTCGGATGGCCTCGAGGGATCCGAACGAGCCCGGTTATGCCAAAGAGATGGGTAGTTGACACATGGGATGTGTCCAGTCGGGGAGAATCGATAGTTTGGCAGAAATGGCAGCGGTTAATGGCAGAGAAAGGATTTGGCGATCAGAGACACGTCGAAGAATGATGGCCGTGACATTGGCTAACAGATTGGCCTGGACAGCTCACCCCCGCGCCATGAATTGCGTAATAATTCAAATTGCTCGGCCGAATAACTGACGGTGAACCGCTGTCATTCGCACTTGCAACTGTTTTTGCAGCAAAGTACGTGTCCTCCTCCTCTGCAGTTTGTTAGCCCAAGATTATCAGCCCATTCCAACGTCCTTCTGCGTCTCAGACTTGTCTAGAAGCACCGTGACGTCCTATAGAAGCTGGAAAAGATTTCTACAGGAAGGAGCTCCACAGGAAACCCGACATAACAGAGAAACCTAGACTGTCTACATCGAGGTTGGCAATTCCAAGAGAGGTAGGCCCGAACACACCATTCCCATGCATGATATTTTGAAAGGTGGTGAATTCAACGTGCTAGAGTAGGAAAATTAAAAGAAAGTCTGCCTGTGAATCAAAATAGCAGTTTTCTTGTGGATGCATGAAATTTCTTCGTGGGTTTGTGTTCAAGATTTTCTCCATGGGTCCTGAAGAAAATTCCTCCTGTAGAAAAGTTAAAACCCTGTCAGGGCTAACCTGTGTGAAAAAATGTGAATTTACATGGTTATATGTATGCTGGGGGTGGAATTGAGCTCTGCACTCTGTTTAGGGAAACCAAAGTCGTCCTTCTGTATACAGGCAGTCGAGTTTTAAAACCGGGGAATTGATACAAAGTGACCTGAGGGATACTGTTTTCAACGTTCTGAGGAGAAAACATACATAGAATTCCCTTTCTGATCAAAGAACAAGCTAGAACAGAGCATTTTTTCACCATGCCAGGAGGGTTTATCAGAAAGGAACCCTCGGATTCCAAGAAACTACGAGAAACCCCTGAGGTGGTAGACCTATTTTCCCGTGCAAACTAGATGACCTTCTGTGACAAAATTCAAGGTCGCAATGATGAAGTAACAGAGGAGTTCCTAAGGTCCCTGAAGCCTAAATCAAAGACACTAGCCACTGTGAACTTCAGAGGGTTGACCCTAAACCTCACCCCACAACTCATTAGCAGAGTCACTGATCTACCATTGGGGATACCCTGGGATAAAGAGGAGATGAAATTGGGCCAAAAGGCAAAAAAGTAATTCTTGCTACCAGAGGAATAGTTTTCAGAGGATAATAATGGGGTCCGAAGAACCAGCCTACAACCATTTTGGATTAAAGTCAGCCTTCAGATTATGAAATGTATTACCTGTGAGGGGCGATTCAGTATTATATATGGTTATCACTTCCGTTTGATAACTGAACTCAGGCACAAAATGGATTTACCCACAGAACAAAAGTTGAGCATCCCCTACTTCCTCCTGCAATCCTTGATTGAGTGTGCCACAAAACTGAAGGAAGGGACACCAGATCAACTAGCCCATCATGGGCTCATCAAGCTTCTAGTAGAAGATGCACTCCATACCTATATTGTCCCTCTCTCCTGGGAGATTTTTTGCAATATGTCTAAGGATGATGATATCCAAATTTTGGCCAAGGAACTCACTTCCTCCAGCAGCGAGGTGAAGAAGCACATTGAGGAAAAAAAGAAAGCCAAGGGTTAGGAAACCCTAGGCAGACCACCAAAACAGGGACAAAAAGAGAAACGAGAGAAAGGCCAAGCTGTTGAGGCCAAAACTGTGAGTGGAAAAATGACACAAACACCCAGGGAGAAGACATTGCAGAGCAGGCCAGAAAGGACTGAAAAAGTCCAAGCAAGTGAAGGCACACCTAAGGCAGCCACAGCCAAACTAAAGGAGAAGGCACCCCTAGCCAAGTAGGCCAAAACAGTGCCAACTGGTTCTACAGGAAGCCAGAAGGCCCTTTCTATAGGAAGTCCAAAAACTGCTTCTACAGGAAGCCAGAAAACGGTCAGCACAGGACTTTCTACAGGAAGTCTGGAAAAAGGGCAAGGGAAGGAAGAATCTCTTGAGATTCTAGCTAGGGAGGTAGAAGTTATGCTGGCCACCCTCAGCACATCTCCAAAGCAAAAGGAAAAGCAGAAGAGGGACCCTTCCATGTATTTTAAGGAAAGAAGAAGCACGAGGATTAAAATTGGCAGACCAAAAGAGAAACAGTCCAAAGGACCAATTACAATTGAAGACACCCCATCCAAACAAAAGACGTCCATCACATATGACTGGGGAAGCCCAAAGACATCCACATGGAAAGAAAGGATGGAAAAGTTGAACTCAGAGGCCTCTCTACAAGATGCTAAATCTGCTCTACAAGAAACATTGGCTAGGCTGAAGGAGACCAAAAAGATGGAGGAAAAAGTAGCCAAGTCATCATTGGAGGAAGAGAAGGCTGGTACCATTATGGAACCAAGCCCCCAGCCTAGCCTGGGCTCTTACTATAACTTCTTAGAGGCCAGGAAGATCATTCCCCAAAAATTCACAGTGCCACTTTTCCTAGCACTAGAGGAAGAAAGCGTGAGGAGCCACACTTGGATGAAAATCGCTAAATCCAAGGGTGTGGTAGATATAGGTCCTCTGGAGGAAAAGCTCAAGGAGGCCCAAAGAGAATTGGCAAGGTTACGACATGTGGAGAGCTACCAGCAGGCCAAGCTACAGGAAGAGAATGAGCTGCTTAGATAGTAGCTACAGTTACAAGGACAGAGGAAAGAAGATAGGCCTCACCTCTTGGGAGAATAACAACAACAGGACGAGGGCACAACAGCCAAAGATACCACAAAAGAACCTCAGAGAAAGGAAGGAATGCAAGCTGAAATTCAGACACTAAATCGGAAACTAAAGGAAAAATAATTGCAAGCAGGCCTAGAGATACAGTCTCTCAAACAACAGATACAAGAAAAGGAGGCCCAAATGGCCTGCATGGCCAGTTGGGCAATGGAAGCTCTATAGTGTAGGTAGCCAGCCAAATCCTATGCCCTATACCTTAGGGATTAGTGGCTGCAATTTTAGATCAACACTTTGGCACAGAGGGGTATCACTCAAATCCAAAACCCCCAACAATTCATGGCTTTATGTAATAACTGTTCGTCAGAAGACAAGGCCAAGCTATCAGAGTTATACCTTCATAATTGGCCCCTTCCCAACATGACCTCGTGGGACCCCAACACTGCAGTAGGGGACATGCAGCTTATGGCCATGACCTCATGGCTAAACCATGAAGAAAAGAGAGCAGCAGAGGTCAGAAATGTCATGGAACGAGAACTACAGGAACCACTACTAATTAGAGCAGAGCCAAGGGATCCCTCAACATTGATATCCGCCCACCAGCACCTAGCAAACAACTCTCCGGCCCTGCTAGATTACATGGATCGTCAAGCTCGGGCCATAGCACATTTTGAGGACATGGAGCGAGTATTGGGGGACAACTGTGTTCATGCTTGCACCCGTAGGTGGAACACATTGTCCCACAACCTCAAAATCGGGGAATACCACACCCCAACTAGAATGAGGGAGGCCTTGGCACAAGTGCCTCTCTACAAAAAGTCTATGTAGAATCTTCAGGCCAGCTGGATAGGCCTCAAGTTAAGTCCACCTTTTCTTTTGGGGTTGCTGGAAGGAGGCACAGAAGAAGAGGAGCATAAGCAGTGGGAAGAGGTGGAAAGGAAGGCCAGATTCCATGACAGTGAAGAAGATATTACTTCAGAAGTCTGGGATGTGAGGGAGGTGATCAAGGCAATCAAGGATGAGGAGGTGGACTAGTTTCTTAGAGGATGAGCAACCCATTTAGCAGGGGGTGATGATGAGCCTCGAATTGGGTAACTTATTGGGCTCATTTTGCTTAACTGTCCTTGTTTAATCATTGTTCAATCCTCCATTTTTCATAGATTATGCATTTTTTTAGTATGTTTATGTCATTTGAACAAATAAGGGTGGTCACTCTACCTAGGAGGCTAATACGTGGTTATTTCAGGTTTTTTGGACAAATGTTGGAGAAAAACTGAGCATTCATGGGCTAGGTGACAACCAAGCTTGAGGTGAGGATTCGTAGGGGGGTTGTCTCTGACATTAAATGGCCCTTCCTCGGGATCTCCACCCTCAACTCCGAGCTCACAGGCCACCAAAACAGATCTTAAAGATAGCCAAGCAGATTTGGGAAGAGGAACCGTCTACTAGTAGTTGGGACAACCAAGTCCCTTGAATTTAGGAGGTCTGCTAGGCCCCTCGTGATGTATAAATAATAAGGCCTCAGCCTTCGTAGTTTACTTTTTTTGAAACTATTGCATTTTTTTCACTATAGTGCTGTCAGTTTCAGCTCGTTTTCTTGTAGCCAATGTGGCATAAGTTTCGATTGATGACTATTTTTTGATAATGACAAGTAGCCCTATTTTGTATCAGCTCTGAGTTCTTTATAGGAGCTGTAGCTCTTAGGGTTGGGCCCAACCTGAGAGCCAAGGCCTCCTTTATGTATTGTTATTTCTCCTTTATGCATTATTGGTTCTCCTTTATGCATTTGCAAAATTATTTCTATTAGGCAGATTAAATTGTGCTGATTAACTAGGTCACTGTTGACGGTTAGAAAGGATTTTGATGTTTAGATTAAGTTGGTAGGATATCAACAGGGAAAAAGCTTCAAAAAAAAGGCCAACGAGCACCTTTGGTTTCACCTCTCCCTCATAGGATCAGGGGCTGGGATCAAAGTAACCTTGCTGTCCAAAACAAAAACACTATTTTTTGCTTTACCATGCAATCACTAGTGTACGATTTTCATTTGCAGAATTTGGTTACATGTTCAGACCTTTGAATGCTTCGTTGCATAGTTAATATACATGGTTTCCTTGCAAATAACGCTTTTGTTCATTCACTTTACTGTTAGCTAGATCAGATTAGGTTGGTATAACTAGGCCTTTGATTACTTGCAAGTCTTTATTGGTTCAGTTGGAAATATACATTGCAGAGCACCTCTACCACTTCTTCATCCAGCCAAACTTCGTCAGACCCATCTGTTCCATCTCCTAACTGGGTTTCTTGCCTCACGTTTGTCATTTTTCCCGCATAACCCTACCTTTTTGTGCAAACAATGTATCAGCCTTCTTTGAACAAATTCAGTCATCTACACCTTCTCCCAACTCCATCCACTAGTCCTTGGACCACTTCACACCCCTATCCTACCTCCATACCCACTCCTTCATCTTTCCTCACCCATCCATCCTCCAAAATCCCATTTCTGAACATCCTGTAGAAATTCCTGAACATACTGTAGAACCCCTACAGACTTCCTGTAGAAGCTCACAAATGAGGTTTCTTGATAGCCAAACTCTGTGAAACTCTTTGGAAGGGTGTTAGGGACCCCTTAGGCCTTCTCTGAACCTTCCTGACCTCTTCCAAGCATTTTTCCTCACTGATCCACCTCTACACAGTTAAGGAAAGTGAAAGCCTATGCATGATAATTTTGACAACTTATTCAAAAGCACAAAAAGATGTTTTCTTCAGATAAAGGTAGTCTAGACACATGTATTTTACCTTCCTATAAGTAATAACATCTCTTTCAGTAGCTTGAATTCTCTTCTTTGCATCATTAGGATTAGCTGGTAGAATTAGGGTTTGCTAGGGTTTGCGCTTTCTTTAAGCTTTTCAGTTTCTTTTCGTAAGCAGATTATCTTCCTTCGAGTTAGCTTCCATCCATCAGTTAACAAGCTTCTTCTCAAAGCTCATAGAAGTTGGCTTGAGCCCCTAGCGGACTTGTGCCAGCTGAACAAGTGACAGTTGCAGCAAGAGTTAGTACTTGTGCATACAGCAATGTCGCTTCCAAGTTTGTTACGAACTACCGGGTTGATAAAAGTAAAGAAGGGAGTCCTAGGAATTGCAACATTATTGTTTCAATACTGGAGCCCACCAGTCGTTTGATGCTTTGAAAAGGGCATTATTCTTTGCCCCGGTTTTGAGTCCATTGGATTATGGTAGGGACTTCCTTTTATATCTCGCTGCAGCAAAATCAACCATTGGTATGGTTCTCGTTCAGGAAGACGATGCTCTGAGAGAGCATGTGATTTATTATTTGAGCCAAGGCTTGATAGGTCTTGAACTTTGCTACTCTCTGGTTGAGAGGTTGGCCTTAGCAGTTGTCCACACTATCCAGCGGCTCTGTCATTATATTTTGCTACGCAAAACTTTTGTCTTGGCAACAATCAATCTGTTTCAGTTTGTCCTCAGTAGGCGAGTGATTGGGGGCAAATATAATTGATGGATTGTCATTCTACAAGAATTTGATCTTGAGTTCTTGTCCGCCAAGTCAAGAAATCTATGGTTTTTGCCGAGCTAATTTTCGAGCTGCCTTGTGGAGAGGATACTGTTTATGAGGAAAATTTTCCCGACGAACATTTATTCCTCATCTCTTCACTTGACCCTTGGTATGGAGATATCATTGTTTATCTCCAGATTTCAAAGTTTCCCTCTACTTTCTCTAAGGATGAATGTCACAAATTACGTCACCTCACTAAAAATTATGTTATCATTGGTGATACATTATATCGTTGGGGGGTTGATTCAATCCTTCAACATTGTTTAACCTTAGAGGAGGTAGAGTCAGTGCTAAATGACTGCCACAATAGAGCTTTTGTTGGTCATCTATCAGGGCTTGCTACAGCTCAGCGTATCTTTCTTGCCGGCTATTTTTGGCCTTTGCTCTTCAAAGATTGTGTTGAAACGGTCAAACGCTATCACCCGTGCCAAGTTTATACTCAGAAGATGCGTGCACATCCAGCTCCTCTTTTTCCCGTTGTCATTGTCGGTCCCTTTACAAAGTGGGGTATTGATTTTATGACTTGTAATCTGCCTTCAGCAGCGAATCACAAGTATATTATCATGGTCATAGACTACTTCACGAAGTGGGCTGAGGCCATGCCCACTTATAAAAATGATAGTGAGAAAGTGGCATTGTTCCTTTTTAATCAGATTATCTCAATGTTCGGTATCCCAAGAGAGATTGTCACTGACCATGGCAGTCATTTCCAGAATCAACTAATGTTCGAGTTGGCTCTCAAATTAGGTTTCCGATAGGAACATTCATCTCGTTATTATCCTCAGGTCAATGGACAGGTTGAGGCAATAAACAAAACTCTTAAGACAATCTTTCAAAGGACAATTGACAAAAATCGATCCAATTGGCACCTTATGTTGTATCCGGCTCTATGGGCATACCGAACCTCTGTCAAGACTGCTACAGGTTTTACACCTTTTTAGTTAGTTTATGGGATGAAATCTATCTTTCCTATCGAATGTGAAATTCCATCTCTTAAGTTAGCTATTGAGCTCCTCCAAAAGACCTCTAGTCTCGAAGAGCACCTCCTTCACTTGGAACATCTCGATGAGCAGCGTCGAGATGTAGCCACAGTAAATGAGGCTCATAAGAGAAGGGTTAAAACCCAGTATGATAAAGCTATCTGTCCTCGTGTCTTTTCTGAAGGTGACCTCGTCTTGGTCTACGACCAAGATAAGGACACCTTGGGGGCAGGCAAATTCAAGCCTATGTGGTACGATCCCTTCATAATTAAACAAGTTTTAACAAAAGGGGCGTATGAGTTAATCCATTTCGAAGGAAACAAATTGGCGAAACCCCGAAACGGGCTCTACATTAAGTACTTTGCTTAAGTAGCAGCTAGCCAATGGCTTCTTTGTACATTGTGTATATTTGTACATATTTTATCGAGAGTTTTTGATAACAACACTCTTTGGCCTGCTTTGGTGGGTGTTGATGGATGACTTGGTCTATTTTGGATTCGCCGATCGTGCTAGTGGACACACTCGGAATCTCGCTTCCGCAGCTTGGGTACTGTATTATCCAACTAGTCAATTGATGGTATCAAGGGGAGTATGCATTGTTCCCGCTTCAAACAATATGGTTGAGTATACTGTCGTCATTAATTTGCTATCTAAGGAAATTTCTCACGGAATCGACTCATTGGTAGTTTATCTTGATTCACAATTGATAGTGTCACAATTAAATAACATTTATCGGGTAAGGGAGCCATGTTTATATCACCAATATTTAAGGGTGAGGTTGTTGCAAATATCATTTACTTATATTAATTATTTGCATATTCCAAGATCTCATAATTGGTTAGTTGATTCTATTGCTAATCAAGCATTAGACTGGCACATCAATCATTCATCACGATAAATTAAGCATTGAAAAGTCAAAATGTATATATATATATCATAAAGCGTCTCGAGTGTACATAAGTCTATCCAAAAAATATACAAAATTGGGACTCAAATGCCCATAATCATGTCTAGTGCATCTAATGCCCCAGCTCAGGATGAGCTACTAAGTAGGCAGCTATTGCATTGCCCACGCGCCTAAAAGTGCGAACGCATTCTCGTGGCATGCCAACCATGTGATGTTGCATATCCTCAAGAAGATCCTCTATGACTGTCATCAGTACTTTGTGAGTCAGTCTCACCAAGTGCCGCTGAACTGTGTGTAGAGTTTGCTCCGTGTCTGCAGCCGCCTCTTCGGCCCCTTGGCTGCGACGTTTATGCCGTGGGAACTCATCTGGTCGTACTAGACCAATATATGGAACATGATCATCATATTATTCATTTGAATCCTATCAAAAACATTTTCAAAGTTCATTATTATATTTGAAAAAATCAAAAAAATCATACCATAAAAAGTCACTTACCAATGTCACCCCATGCTGTGGTCGGTGGTAATGCTAGATTAGGATCTCCTCGGAAATCCAACCCGGCATAGGGGTAGTCATCAATGGCGATGATTTACTGATCCCACCAAGAAAAGAAGTCATCGTCAAAAGTAGTTCGTGGGACCTCCCCACCTCCCAGGCGTTTCATCAGGTTAGCCCACCTGCCCATTCGAGGATCTCATGGGGTGTTGATTGAAACTAGCACTCTGGGACGAAGTGCAGGGACTCTCTCGAAAAAGAAAGAACACAAAAAAGTCCCATAACAGAAGTTTTTGGTCTATCCTCTCTTGATAGAAGTGAGTTGGCTTTTCATGCTAGCCAGAAGAGGAGTACACCAATCGAACACAGTGGTGAGACAGTCAACTGCCATGCTCATGGTTAGCTGTGAAGCCTGGTGTAGAGAAGCTGATCCGTTCACTCGAGCTATGGTGAACAGGATTATCCTCAATGATAGACTTGCCACATGTGTGATGAAAACCTGACTTCCGACTTTCTTTGGATGTCCTGGGCAATATATCTGTAGGTAGTCCTCAATCGGAAGACTTCTTTGTGTTCTCCCCCAGAATGTACTACCTCTCCCCTTCGGGAAAGGCCCGTGATGAAATAGATATCTTCCACCTCTATCCTGAGTGACATCTGGTCAATCATAAAAGCATCCTCCTTGGTGTTCCAATAATCAATAAGCATCTTGAGTAGATGTGTGTTTGCTTTCATATTTGGCAATTTGAAGAACTTCAGCAAACCACATCCCTGTAATGCATCCAAAGCCTCAGGATTGTTCATGACCTCATCATCTACTGCAGTATTCTCTCTTTCTCACCAAGTGACTAGCATCCTGAAAGAAAAATAAATTTGAACCATTAGTTTTTATGTTTGAAATGTTTGCGGCATATACGCGGGTCCCTTTACACACAATCGCATGTAGGGCCTGCGTGTACGCAGGTTTCATATTACCAACCCGCGTATACGCCATGGAGAAATTTTTGGCAAAAAACTCAACGGTAAAACATTAATTAAAACTTATAAAACTAGTCACAATCAATTACAGGATAAGAATAAGAGTTACCTGAAGACTTTGGAAGAATCTGAATGGTTGAATTTGGCATATGGGAAGTTTGCTCCTTTTGCTCCACTTCTCTACTCTCAAACTCAAATGGTGAAAATGGTGAGTCCAAAAACCCTTTTATAAGCTTTGAAACATCCAATTTTTTCAAAACTTGATTTTGTTTGGTCTGATGTAACTTTTAACTTGGGAGCTTGGAATGTCGAGAATGGTTTGACTTTCAGGACATTTTGGACGTTTTTGACAATTTCGTGACGATTCCATGACTACTGACCCCTCATGGCAAGTATCGCTTTCCCACTGGTATATAGGTTAGGGAAGCCATTTTTTCCATTGCATTATGCATACTAGCCTCCATCTCTCGATATATTTTCCATAGGATCGATCCCATCGTGTTATGGTTCGCTAACCACCTTCACTCGCCGATTCTTTAAATCATGGCACGATGGTAGAGCCATCCTTTACATGGGCATCTTAGTTAGCACCTCACTAACATTTGTTGCCCATGCTGCTCCGATTTGAGTAGGCTCAAGAGTCCTCTGTAGTCCCACCATGACTTATATGATGAAGAATC
This sequence comes from Pinus taeda, assembly GCA_000404065.3. NCBI lineage: Eukaryota > Viridiplantae > Streptophyta > Pinopsida > Pinales > Pinaceae > Pinus > Pinus taeda. The sequence continues at coordinate 764 of APFE031672211.1, read as the reverse complement.
ATTCCTCTTTACTTCTTCATTTTGTTCTGGCCTTATACCCTAGAGGCTCCTTTGTGTTGAGTTGTACTACTGCATTGCATTTTAACTATTTGCACCTTTTGGCCTTAAGCTGGCTTCACTTGGACTCGTGTTTCAACCAACTTTTGACCATGACGACTGCAAAATCAAACTTGCATACCTTTTACTTCTGCAGCTTGACACACCTTGACCCATGGAAGGAACACACCTGTGAGTCTCTCTGGCCAGTTTTCGCCTCCCTGCATTGAGCATAGGAATGTTCCAATCCTAGGAACTAGATCATCTGCTTCATTGACACTCATTCCTTCCACTGTACTATAGCATTCTTTTATTCTTTTTCCAGCTTTAAAGAAAAAGACAAAAAAAATTAAATATTCCAAAAAGAGCGGGAACGGGACAATATTTCCATCTATTATTGGCAGCTAGAGTCAGTCGTGTTGCCCTTGAACAAAGCACTCAAAAGCAAAGTCTCCTCCGCTTGGGTGGGATTTAGTTTGACTTAGGTAAGCCTTAACCTTGGTTATTGAGTCAGTTCTCCCCCGATTGGTTATCTCTTCGAATCATATGGAGGGTTCGTTCGTGCCTCCTGCACGACGAACTTATACAGATTCATCATATGCTGCCATAGTCACATTGAGTCGTGCTTTTGTTCAAGGGGAGTTAGCCTGAGTCGGCCTCTCTGCGGTGTCTCTTGACTCATTTTTTTCAGTCGGCCATCCCGGTTGTCAGTATCATGTCTTACATCA
>APFE031672197.1:105529-131954 GCA_000404065.3 Pinus taeda | reverse complement strand
GGCCCTGCCAAGTCACATCCGAGTTCATAATGTATTTCATGTTTCTGTCCTAAAGAAGTATGTGTATGACCCTAGGCATGTGATTCGATGGCAAGAGATTCAGGTGGGTGAGAGTTATGATAAATTCCGCAAGAATTGCACATGAAAAGGAAAAAACTAACTTACAAAATTGTGTATTGCAGGTCAAGCCAGAAGGAGAAGTTCTAGTTGAACCGCTGAGCATTCTCGACCGGAGAGAAGTGCAGCTGCGGAAACGAGTTATTACCCAAGTTAAGGTTCAATGGCGACATTTTGGGCCTGACGAGGCCACTTGGGAAGATGAGGAATTAATGAGAAGAACCTATCCAGATCTGTTCGGTTCTGAGAGACACCGAGACGGTGTCCAATCTCAGGGGGAGGAGATGTAATGACCAAACATTTTACGTAAATAAATTACTTATTTACCCTGTGGTTAAAGATAAAACAGAAATTACCATTTTCTGGAATGGATGGAAATATTATGTGTTTAAAATTAAATAATATGAATTGCATAATTATGTGTGCATGATAATTTCATGTGAAAAGTTATTCCTCTCTTTTTGCTTGAGAATGAAAGGAAAAACAGTTGCCAGTACACTAGGGAAAAACCCTAACTGTTTTCTCTTCTCCTTAGAAAAGGGGAAGGAGAAAAGACCTGGGTTGTTTTTGGGAACAAACAGGAAAAAGGAAAAAAAAGGCATTGAGCAAAGGAGAGAAGTGCTAGGTCTGGTGAGGACCAGATAGCACAGGCACAATTGTGCTCCCTTTTGCAGAGGCTGTGGCCGGCAAAGGATCGCTTGGGGGAGAGACGCAGTACAGACCACTGGTCTCGTGGCTGGGAGGATATCAAGCATTAAACCATTTTCTGTATGTGGTAGGGGTGCAGACGACAGTATCAGGAGACTAGGTAAGTATCTTCAATCTAGAGGACTCAGAAGATTAAATGTTATTGACAGCACCGATATTTCGTTATAGTTACTGTGACATTATTTATGAATGACTCAGAACCTGGTGTTAATAAAAATACTACTGTTACTGTATAACCTACTTTGTCTATATACAAAGATATATGATAAAGAAAGAAAAGAGAACTGATATAGAGGACCTACATGTTATCTGTACAAATATTCTATATTGCATACTGTGAGGAATCATAAAAGGAAGAAAACAGATAACTAAAGATTACATACATTTAGTCTGTGCATGAACCTGTAAAATAGAGAAACCATCAGATGATGATAAGCAGGTACATTATTAAGTCTTTTACCCTTGAATTAGTGAGACTGAAATTCATGGAAAAGACTGTAACTACATGAATATGAATAAAGCAGAATGAACCAACTGCCGGTGTTCGGTTACGAATTGGAAAGGCAGATAACTGATACAGTTCTATAGAAGCATAACACAGAGAAACTGTAATCAATAGCTGAAATGCAACCAATAACAGAGAACTCGCATTACAGAGCTATAATCAATAAGAAAAAAAAAGTAACCAGTGACAGAGAACGCATATTACAGACAGTACCTGTAATGCCGAGAACACATAAATAATACATATAAGACTGAGAAGAGGATAGCAACCTCATGCAATCGCTAGTATAGATTGTATTTCTTATCACAGGTAAAACCCTCTAATTTAGTGACTGTACAGACCCGCTCAGAAAACTTCTGGGTTTTTGCATTGCAAGAATTATAACATAATACGAACATAATAAACCATGACAAGACCATGCCGGTTGCGACCAATGTGGGTCGAGAGGCGGCGACATGTACAGGTGGATACCACCCGGTAGTGCAAAGCTACAGTACAGTAACAAAATAGAAAAACAAGAAATCAACGTTATGATTAACCTCGCAGAGGGTTTCCATTAAACAATAATAGACAATAATCAAAGTAAAAGGGTAGAACACATGCCCGCGTATCATCATGGCGGAGAGGGTTAAATGATAGCTCGCGGCGAACGATATCATACGTAGCCAAAAAGCGGCTTACCCTTAACGATGGAGCTAACACATAGAGAAATCATGTTAAGAATCTGGGTATCGTGTAAGAACTATATGATTATAACATTATTATACAAGAAAGTCGACAGTTGTAACAGGAAAAGACTGTCCTCAAACAAGAAAACACTCTCAACTAAACAAGCAACTTAGATACGCCATCATTGCCACACGGTAATGCGATAATGAACAAACCATGTTCCATTAATCATTAAGAAAACATATATGGTCAAAGAATATGTTCAGGACATTTAAAGATGTTCGAAATGGATAGAACTGGGAATAAACCCTTAAACTCAAATACATTAAGCCGCGGTTACATTGTGACTGAGTCCATCAAAATACAAAAACAAACGTAAGCTAAATATTTACAACAGGAAATGGATGCCGCTCAGGATTGAACTCGGCTCCTGAGATTTAAACCCAAAAACCTAAAAAACCCTAAAGGTATCTAACCCTCGGCATCCTGTAAACGGACATCAAATCCCAGGACTAAAACATGGAACAAAAGAAGAGCCTGCCGTAAGAGATTTAACCCGCCTTCAACAATAGATCTGGTAATCATCCCTGGCAGGAAAACTAGTATGAGGTCGAGTTCAAGAACAGTAAACAACAAAGCATACTGCGGAAAGAGACTTACCTGTTTAGGTTGAATGGCGGAAGACGCTGCCCTTTTCATTCCCGCGACCTCATGGATCTTACATGATTCTGCCACATCAATTAATGGATTAATCGAACTGTAAATCTCAGTGGAGGAGAAGCGGTCAAGAAAAACAAATTAATAGCTTACCCTTCTGTCGATGAACATTCTGGAAGAAGAGACCAGCGAGCGCTCCACCATCGTCAAGTCGTATGACTGTGGTTCACGTATGAGCAGAGAGCCGAACCAGAAAGTCCTGTGACAGACACCAGAGGGAGGAACCGCTCTCTGGAGCCAGAATACTGAGTAAATGACCCGAAACTTCAGGTTGGGAACCCTATATACCTTGCCGCCAAAGCAACCAAACTCTCCACCGTCCGATCTAAGGTTCTCATCAAGGCCGTCCATATCAGTGTTAATCCCGAGGAAGTGGTAGCCGCGTTGTGTCATTAAATGTCTCAGCTACCGGAGGGAAAATATCTGCGTGGTAGGTGGGTTACGTGGACCGAGGCCAGTTGTCATCGTATTCACACATTGCAATTGAATAATCCAAGGACGAGCAATGGGTCCGTTCACTACACACAACCAGGGTTCGGACAACGCTTTAATTAAATCAAACTATATATAACAGTTGTGTATCGTGGTAAAAACATATACCACCATGATCATGTAGCGGTTGTGTTACACGTGTAATAATTTTTTTTTTATTATGAAATGTTGAGTTTAGAAGGTTATGACACAAACCCTGCACCAACAATACAGGGCCGTGTTGATCAGGTATCCCTCCAGATAATAAGGCTACAGTTAGCCATGCAGCCCAACTTTGTCCATGGCAACGGCAGATGGGTACAAGATTTATTTTGCAGAGCAAAGAAAACGCAGTGAGAGTGGAGCAAACCCTTCACCAACAATACAGGGCCGTGTTGATCAGGTATCCCTCCAGATAATAAGGCTAAGGCCGTTTGGTTGGGATATGATTGGTTCTTCGCATGTGTGCGGAATGGCCAAAGCGTGGACAGCGATGTCCCGTACAAGATTAATAATTGTCTTAATGGGGTCACCAAATTATGTCAATCATCTTTAAGTTATTCAACGCATATAGATAATTCTAACACTGTAGACTCACCTTTTTATTAAAGATTACATATTTATCAATTACCTACATAGATAAAGTAACTAGCAATAGTCTGTGGAAGATGTACGTACGTTTAGATAAAATGTAATGGGCAGAAAACATAAAATATACCTCGGAAAGGTTAAAAGTTAAAATTAATGGACTATGCGTTTTTTAATCTCAGGAAATTAAATAATGTAAAATATATAAAATCTAATGATTTGTTTGAAACTTTATTGGAATATATTTTACAAAAGTAAAACTCTGTTAAAACAATCATCGATATTCCAGCGGATTCAGTTGCACTCGTATCTGAAGTATGGTAGTTTGAGGTAACCTTTCGTTGATGGAAGGTTTATCATTTAATTATTAAGATTATATTTTATATAGATATTTATTTTAATAGATTAATTACAATTTAAGAAGTTATATTTGTATTTGAAGTATGGTAATTTGTAATGTAATTTTTTGTTAATAAAATGTGTTTCAATTAATTATTAAAAAAAAATTCATATAAATATTTATGTTAATGAATTAATTATAATCTAATTTTATGATTATAATTTTTGGAAAATTAAATTAAAAATAAAAAACATTTAAATTAATCTTTTCTAAACCATTTTGGAAATTTAATTAAGAGTAAAACATTAATTTAATGTAAATTTTTAATAATTTATTTATTGTCATGTTAAATGAAGTTGCAAGGTTTATAAGTGGTAAGGTAAAGTTAAATATTTCATATTTTATTTCTTTTATATATATATATACTCTCTTAATACTTATCTTATTAAATGGTTTTCTTTTGGCTTAAATTATCCTCACTATTAATATTCCTATACTTATTTAAATTATTTTCTTTTAAAAAGGGATTTGTTACCCATCTTATTTTGGTTTGTTTTTATTCAATTATTCTAAAACTAAATGTTAATTAATGAAGATTGAACAAGATTATGAGCAATGTAGGGTAGTATAGATATAGGCACAAATTTTAGATGTAGGGTAGTGTAGATACAAGTAAATTTGAAATAAAAACAATATAACAATATTTTAAATATGTTGTTATTTTTAGTATTTTATTTTCCAAATTACTTTCATATATACTTATATTTTTTGAATTCACTAACTTTATTGTTAAAATTTCTCTAAACTTAACCATCTTCTACTTAAATATTATTATAATTATTTGAAATTCACTAATTTTATTGTTAAAAAATTTCTTTGTCCTTAACTATCATATACTTCAATACTTTTATAACTATAAATTTATTTAGACCTTATAAATTTTATTATTACCATAACTCTTTTTATTATATCTTTATAAAATTATTTATAAATATTATTTTTATCAAATTTTTCAAATTTATTATTTTCAAAAATTTTCACCAAATTAATTCAAACTAATTCAAAAACTTCATTTTATATTTAAATTCCATATAAATACAAATTATTTTAACCTTACAAATTTTAACCCTTTATAAACCTCTTTTATTATATATTATTAAAACTATTCATAAATAACCCTTTTACATATTATGAAAACTATTATAAATAACCTTCTTCTATTATATATTATTATTAAGACTATTCATAACCAACCCTTTTTACATATTATGAAAACTATTTATAAATAACTTTTTTTATAGCATTCTTTAAAAGCTTAAGCCAGATATTATCATAAGGAATACCAAACTATTTCAAAAGCTATATTATGTGTTAAAGGCTTATTAAAAATCCAAGAAGTTGCTGTAAAATAAGAACCATGCCATAAAAACTACAAATTATGTAAACTTTACAACTTTTTATCCCTTATATGACTCTTTTATTATATAGTATTAAAACTATTCATAAATAGCCATTTTTATCCCATTCTTTAGATTTATTGCTTTTTGAAAGCTTAAACCAAATACTATCATAAAAAGTTTATGCCAAACTGATTCAAAAACTATATTATGTGTTTAAAAGCCTATTAAACATTCATGAAGTCATGCCAACGTAAGTACCATGCCATAATTGAGGGGTGGATTGCGAAGGTTTCTAATGCGGTTTTCGGAGATAATTTGAAGTTCCCGCAACCAATATGATGTTGCTATGCATCATCAGTGTCGTAAGCGGTCGCGATACATTGACATCAAGTTATCCTTCCACCTACTCGATCTCTTGCGATCACTGACAGTCGAATCAGATAGGATGGCACCAGGATGGCTTCATTAAATGAGGGAATCGTAGGATTGGATGCAAGCAAAGTTCGACCTGTGGCTTGTTTTTGGTAATGACTTTAACGCAAGTCGTTTGTGGGCATTCTCTTAATCTTTCTGTATCCCCAGGGTTCCCACCGAGTAGAGAATATTCTATGATTTTAATTTAAAGGAGTTCCCAATTATCTGGACATAGGGATAGAAAATGTCAAATGATTCACCCAAATGCCGACTCAAAACACGAGATAAAATACTTGCAAAGCCTTGTCACTTTGGTGTTGGCTCACATAAGAGGCTTGATAGGTAAGTCAAGCTCGGTAGGTTACTTCATTGAGGTGTAGATTAATTTGTTTGGGGTTTAGTTTTGATAAAATTATTTGTTAAAATTCAATTTTTATGGAAAGAGTTTAAGGTGGAAAGTATATGTGAGATAAAAATATAAATGTCATAATTTTGGTGAGAGAAATTTTTAGCAAGAACTTGATAACAATATCTCACATGTGAACAAAGAGTGTAGTTTATCTAAGATTAATATTAGCTCCAAGCTACACTCAGCCTTGCTGAAAACAAAAAACTTGATACTTAAAATTTGTTAATGAACATAATAATCATAATTGTCTGTTATAATGCTTCAGAAATCAATCACCTACAACTTGTGGAGAACCCTCTTTAGTCACCCCTATTTCTAAAGTGTTTCTAATTTCTATTAGGGCATATGTTGTTTTCAACAAAGGGTTTAACGACCTATGAGTTTCAAGAAATATACTGGATTGGAAATTCTTTTTGGACTAGTATTAGTGCACAATAATGGATCAAATGTTAGCGAATGAGAGGATGAAGATCTATATCAGTTAGTACATACACATAAGCATGTCAGGAAGACAAGGGAGGTAATGCAACAGATCTTGTAACAAAAGGAAATATTTCATCTCATCATTACATCTTCATTCTACAAAGGAGGTTTGTAAAGCATTTTTCCATGCATAGACACTATCAAAGGTCCCATGCTTACGTCTAGCACACGATGAATGTCATAGACATTTTAAATTGCATGGATATCATAAGAAAGAATTTTGAGAAAAAACAAAAATAAGGATATAGCACACATCAATGTATGCTGGATTTGGTTTGGTTTGTCATATGTCAAAAGAAAATTTTCATGTTTAGACCCAAAAAAATGGTGTAGAGAGAAAAATTGTGAAAGTGAATTTGTTGGAGATATGGTATTTGAATAAAGATTCAATGATTATACTATTCATCAAACTTTTGTAATTCCAACTAAGTGCCTTGTATTTCTCTCAAAGGTATGCATAGGATTATAGATCAATTTCACTTGGATCATTGATGACCATTATGGGCTTGCTTTTTCCAGTGATTCTACGCTTACACACAAATTACAAGTTGGAAACTTTGAATTATCCATTTCAAGGTTTAGAAACCCTTTTTGTTTTTTAGAACATGTACTATATACATTGTACTCTAGCTTAAGATTCACAGTAATCTGTATGAGCCATAGATCAAACCTTGATAGAGATTGCAAAGGCACAAATAAGAGAAGAGAATAATTTCTAAATAGGAAATGGAGTAGACTCAATATTCGCATTATTCAGTAACTGTTAAATAAGATTGCATAAGAGGCAATAGAGATAAATGACTGGAGTGAAACTCTCAACTAAACTAAACTAAACACAAAATAACTATGGCACCTGGATTGACAGTTGTGACACCTAGCAGACAAGAACATGTGGTTGGAATGATTTTCTCCAACACTCCCCCTTAGTTACAACCACAAAAATTTAAAATAGGATTCATGTTGGTCTAATTCTCAACTAGGCTTACAAAAACTTTTACATCAATGTTTGGGCTAGATTTTTTTGTTTTCTTTTCTTCCACATTATATATCCTCTTAATTACAACTTTGCCTTTTTCTTTTAGGTTTCAAATTGCAGTTTCTTCATTTGTTGGTGTAGATATTCCATTATTTGTTTAGCTTGACCATGCATGTCCTCTAATTCAAAAATATTTTTGTATGTGGACTATTGCCACATGTCATCTTCAATTATGTACTCTTCATTACTACTATTTTGATCATCAATTTGGTGCAACATAAAATGAGAATAAAATTTCATCTCTTTGAGACTCCCATACATGAAAATGTCATTTTTGTTTTCATCATCTATGTTGTATTTAACATTCATTACTGCAACTTCTATGTACACTTCATTAAAACATGTTGTTGCAAGCCATGCTTCAAGGAGTTTAATTTTTCTTCAAATTTTGTTGTTTCCTCCTAGTTGCTGCTAACATCTACACACTCAAAATCAATGTTACATTTAAAATCATCTGCAAAAACCACATCAATTATGTTCTTCCTACTCTACAATGAGATGTTTCTCCTCTTCCGTTTTTTTATCTTCCTTTGTCGCTTCCCTCACCAAATAACATCATATCCATGATACTTTTCTATTGCATCATGTGTAACCACTCATCATTGACTAATTGTTCTTGGTTAGACTTGACATCAACAATTTTAATCGCTGGATCACCAAATCATTTACTGTGTCAATGGAATCTTCAATGTCATCAACAAACTATGTTGCTAGATTCACTAAATCTTCATCCACTTGTGGTTGTGCACATTGTGATTCACAAGCATATGTGTTCTCTTTCTCTGCAGTTGGTAATATACCATCATCATTTTCATCCACTTTGAAGTGAGATTCACCAAATTCTTCTTGTTGTAGATTTGCTGCTATAGATCCACCTTCATCCTCAACTTGAATACTTCGCCTTACACCAAAACTCCTTTCAAAGGTATCCCAAGCCTCCTTGGTTGTCTTTGCATCTGCAATGAGGGGAAAAATGTTGTCATCTACACATTCCTTTATGCATTTCAATGTGAATCCGTTCTTTTTCCTTTTGGCATCCATCTCTTTCAAATAAACCTCAAATAGCTCTTGTTGTTACTTCAAATTTCTCGGCCTCTTGGATTTTCCCATTTATTGTTCATTGGTTGTATACAACTCAAAAATCATATCAACCTACAAACATAGCAACTTCTTTGCAATTAAAACTTATGGCTTCTCTACAATGAAAACTTTTGGCTCGCGGTTACGCCTTTGCAAACTCTTAAAATAGTTAACTTAAAATAGGGTCTAGCTTCTCTATTGCATAGCTGGAAACAAATTCAACTGCCAACTGTGGCTATCACAGCGTTGACTATGGTTCGCCACAATGGTGGCATGCAACAATGGTAGTTCAAGAATCCTAAATGCATTTACCTTTAAATATTTATACAAATAAACAATAGTAAAAAAGGCTCTAGTTTTGACATGTGAGAGGGAGTATCTTCAAAGACTCCACCATTCAAAATAAACTCAAGGAGTACAATAAACTCCACCACTCACATTTACTATTTCCTTTAAAAGGAAATCACTCATGTATCCTTTTTTTTTTCAAAACAAAACTCAAGACATGAATTTTACTTTATAAAATTTCAATCTCATGAGCACAAATTATATTTTGTTCCCCCTCTTTCAGAAGAAATTTGAATACCTTCTTTTAAAAAATATTTTTAAAAGGAACTTTAATAATATCATGGGCAAAGAAACTTTGAAGTAAAATCAATCTTCGACTTTCATGTGAAGGAAATGAATGATGAACAAAAATCGAACGTCAAGAATCCCTCGAGCCTTTGACCTTTTGTTCGTCATGCGTAGTTTCTTGGATAATGCTACGTGGTGACTTTCGTGCAGCATTTGCAGTTTTGACTTGTCGTCACACCTTTTGACACGGAGGCGTGAAATTTCACCAAGAAAGTTTTACTTTTGGAATTTTGTCTCTCTCATTGCACCTTATCTCTATGCAAGGGTGTGATTAGTCTCCTTGTCTTCTTCTTTGGGACTATGATGGTCTTCTTTACAATTTAAAAAAAAAAATGCAACTCACATCTTCTTGCAGCGTGACTACTGTTTCTGTTGGGCCGCCACTTCGCTCTTGTCCTCGAGCTCCTATCCACCTTCTATCCAACTTTTTTATTTCTCTATGAACACAAAAAAATTTCAAATGTTATTTTCCTTGGAGTCTTATGTAACCTCGTGCCTTGATAGAGGCGGAAATAAGAAAAGAGAATAATTTCAAAATAAGAAATGGAGCAAACTCAATATTCACATTACTGAGTAACTATTAAGTAAGATTTTGGAGACAACTGCAATAAATGACTAAAGTGAAACTCTCAACTAAACTAAAATGAACTCAAATAGGCTATGACACCTAGACTGACAGTTGTTGCACTTACCATACTAGAACATGTGGTTGGAATTATTTTCTCCAACAGACTTCGAGGGAGTATGGAAGAGTTATAGATGAGGAGAAATTTGTTGTGTTACACATTCCGAAGTAATATTATGGTTTTCTATCCTAACTACTTCGATTTTTTTTGGGGATACATTGTAAATTCCACATGGGACATTTCAATCTTGAAATGTGCCAATTTCCTTTGTAAGTGTGATTCTTCTACCAATTTTTGGGAATGTTGCAAAGCATTTAGGGCTATAATATTTTCTAGGAAAGATAAGCTAAAAATCTCAGTAGGTGTTGCGAATGGGTATTCAAAACAAATAGTAATGTTTTCAATTCCCTCTTTGTGTGGTGATTGATTGGATTATGGGAAACCCATGGATGTGAACATTCAACTTTTTGAAACTATCACATTATTTTTTTTGTAAACTCGTGCAAAGGATTTTCATTAATATTTTTTTTGTAAACTTGTGCAAAGGATTTTCATTAATAAAAGAGAGTATACATTGAGATCATATTTCTCAATCTCATGAGGCAAGAGAAGATAGAGTAACAAAAACACAAGTATTACCTAGCTTCGGGAAGGTTTTCAGATCCACTTTTCTTTCCTTTCCGTTTGACTACTCTCACCGATCCATTCAGATGAGGAGTAACCAGGGCTAGCTAAGTCTGAGTAGGCCGATTCCTGGGCTCAGTTCACCATTTCCAACGATCCAGTATTAATGTTTGTTTCTTTTCAATCTGCTGAAATTTGGTTCTCTTACTCTTTCGACAAGGCTATTGAAGAGCTGAGGTAGGGGAATCGTCCAAGGAAAGCATGCCATCATTTGAATCAATATCCTACTGGTGTGAAGAAGAGAAGTCCTCTTACTCTAGAGGGGGTAGGCTACATGGCTTCCAAGCCTTAGATTTAGTCTTTTGTTTTATTGTCTTTTGAGCACAATAATTCTGCAAATTTCATGTTTGATACTAGAGGCAATAACGAAAAGAAGTGTTCTCGTAGTCCAAGAAAACTTCCAAACTATTTATTACTGTGATTATGGTACCATTTATGCTTTAGGAAGGTACCTAACACTATTTCAAAGGGAATATGCTCATTTTATACTACATCATAGTTGTTGCAATCTTCATTATATGTGTTAAATTAACAATGTGCTTGAGAATGGTTTTTGTAGTTCAAACATTACGGGCCAATTGGGTTTTCAAATTACAAGCTTGAGACTTGAAGCATAAGGAAACATACACATGATAATTCTCTTACTTATGTCATTATGAAATTATGTTTCCATCTACATATTCCAAGAATTCATCTAGAATATTTCCAATTTTCATGTAAAGAGTCACAAGAAATAGATAGTTGTAGAAATTTCTATCTCTTACACATGTTGATGGAAATGACATGAAGCAGTTATTTGTTATTGCCTTCTTAAAAAATATATTTTGAAATAAAATTTTGGAATAAGAATCGCTATTGTTGGTGTGCTAACTACTTATCCATCCAAGAAAAATTGGAAGAAGAAAAAATGAAAGATCATACTTTACATGTTGAATATCAGTTATGTTCTTTATTATAAATGATAACCATTATAAAAGAGAAATACATAAGCATTGCAGATAAATCGATTTCTAAGGAAAACCTTGAACATGATATTTCCGATGGTAATTAGTGCGAGACCCATGCATTCCTTTAATTTTTGGCTACTTTTGGCATAACATCATATTTTAATAAATATGACATATGAAATTTTGTTATTACTATTGCACGTTGTGAACAGATTTACCATGGTAAGTAGTATACTACAAATCGATTTGGTCATGTAAAGTACCCTGAAAGTGTCTGCGATCATACTTTAGATTTTGTAGAATTGCTAGTTTAAGGTGAAGGAAGAGAGTGTTACATAAGGAATATTGAGTGTACATATTTTGCGAAGTAAAGCTCTCTACTACATCCATTTTCGAAATTAGTTGTTATGAAATGAATTATAACCTATTAATCTCTTTCTATGTACGTGAATTTGTAAAAAAACACACTGTAGTATAATACTTCAAATTTAAAAATGGCAGTTGTAGCATACACATCATTACTTGCAGAATCAGTTCAACTATTCTGTCTTTCATGTGAGCAAGGATTAATGAGGACATGTTTCCCCTTATGTATGAATTTTGGAGATGTTTTGTACAATTGGAAAATGGATGTGAGTATGAATTATAAATTTTGAAAAAGGAATCAATGCCACTTTCCTCAAAGGGCATTTGGTTAACCAAAATAAAAAATAACTTTAATGCATTTACTAAGTAGAAATATTTGCAAAATTAGTTTATTGGTGGATGTGTTATGAATTTGGCAATAGATTCAAGGTATGAAGTTGATTTGCCGAAATTACTAAGCAAATCCATATACTCTAGTCAAGCAATATATCTGGGATTTTCCTTAATTACAAAATTTCTATTTTACAAAAGGCCATGATAGTTGGCATTCCTAAATCACACGAACTTATATTTTGTAAAAGGTCGTGACAACTTGCATTTGATGGCTTATAGATATTAGTTGGTGATAGTTCATTGAGAAGGCATTGAAAACACCAAAAGTTGTCACAATTTGGGCAAAGAGGAACCCACAGGGGCTTCACTCAATGAACCTCTAACATATCACGTGTGTTCATGGCATATTAAACAATACTCTTAATTTGACTATATATTGGAAAATACCTCTAAAAATCACATTATTTAACCCCCAACCAATACATACCCAACACACCTTCCAAATTTAAAAATCCCCTAGTTTCACTAGATATTGTAGGTATCCTTTTTTTCATTCACATTTTTTATACCCCTTTATATTTTTTCATTAACTTTGAGATCAATTTTTTATACCTGCCAATATAAAAATCCTTTACCCCCTATATATCCCCAAATATGAACCCACGTGGTATTGTATTTGTCTCCCAATGAAGCCCTCATGGAGGAACCACTAGAAGGTTACCAAACTATAAGGGATTTAGGGAGACTAAAGAAAAGTAAGTTCCCATATTATTTAGGAGGATTGGAAAACATAACGAAAGATGCCCTTCTTTTACAATCCTCCTTTTAATATTTAGAAAGGAGTTACACAAGGACACAAGGATAGGATGAATGCTGGCATGCAAGAAGGTATAAAGGATAGAACAAAATACCATGAAGGGGTTAGCATTTTGCAACTTATAGGATGAATTTTTATCTACATCCCACAAAGGCATTGTAAGATTTAAACATGTTTTCTCTATATCCCACAAATGCATTGTAAGTGTTAAAGATTGGCAAATGTATCAAAGGATTCACATTTGATGCTATATCTTTCTATAATTTTTTGCATATTTTCTTAATAAATCAAAGATCTTTTCTTCTCAATATCTATGAACTTATAGATAACTTTGTTTTCATTATGAAGAAAAAATATGTATACCTACTTTGGTTGTTATCTTTGTAACCATTTTTTAATCTTATGCTACGCAATGAATTAATGCAAATGGATGTTATTCTCTAATTTGCTTAAAATATTCTTAGTGAGGTATTTATCTATTAATTACTTGGGAATTGGTACAACCTCCTAATCTATTTAGTGTAAAATAATGTTCACCTCATAAATTAAGGTTATTTAAAGCTTTATAATTATTGTTGAACTATGAACTTCAATGCGAAGCTTGTACAATGTGTCATCTAACATGCAATTGGATTCAATTGAATTTTGTCAATATATTTTTTTTCTTTTTGGTACACATTTATGACTATCACTCTTTTGAGCATGTTTTGTATTTCAATTTATTCCTTAGGTGAAAAGGCTTTTCATCCCATTCTAGTTGGTTACTGAGACATTCTTCGTATTTAATCTTGGATATTTGTCATCCTACCAACTTTATATTTCAACAACAAATGATAATGGAGCCCAATGAAGAGACCTTAGTTTCAAGATTTAGAATAGGGTTCTTGTCTCTAGATTGCAAAGTTTGTCAAGCATTTTATCATAAGCACCCACAATCACTAAAATATAGGATTGAATTTGAATAAGAGAGTTGCTTCATGAGCTTCATGAGCTTCAAAATTATTTATTCGATGCTTCAGAGCTCATTTCTTCACATTGATCTTGGAGCCCTGACATCCCACAAAACATCCAGGACTCTTCGACACATCCATCTCAGCTATTCACGAGTAAGTGATCTTAACTTGTCTTTTGCAGTAATTTTGTCGCTTTTTCTGTTTTCGCTTATGTGAATTTTGTTTGATTTATTTATGTGAACGCTTGCTGACATTTACATGCATACTAGCTTGTACTAGTACCATTTCAGTTTTCGTTAGGATCTCACTATTGTCGCATGCATGAAATTGTTTTGCATGAACGGTCACCGATTCGATGACTCGCTTCACCAACATGCATGTTGTTCCATTTTTTAAACCTTTCATTCATGGTTTGCATGCATGATCATTCACTCTTGCTTACATTCAGTATCACCATGCATTCACAATCAAATTTTCTTTCAATTGCCCATCAGCTTGTTTGTCCAGCCTTGGCCCGGAATCTTCCACACCAAGACAACATTGTCCAATCTTGAGAAGTAAGGCTCTTTCTTTCCCTCAAGAAATGTGAATTTCTACCCAAGTGACTATCCTCCAGTCTTGATTTACGCAATTTTGAGGGACAGTGACTGCTGGCCTAGAAAATTGTGCAATGCAGTCAATGCGCCTGCAACCATTTCTAGTTGAAATTGCACATTGTGCAATTCCAGTAGCCAGTCAGCCAGCCTGGATTGCAAATTGCACAATTCCAATAGTTAGTCGGCCTCCCCAGATAGGCCAAACTACCTTTTTTGCAGTTCTGGCAGCCAGTCAGCTAGCCTCCCGGAAGAAATTGTACAATCCTTGCTAGTCAATCCCCAGGTATGTTGCATGCCTTTCCTGAAGTTTTCTTTGGTTTTTACTGACAGATTTCTTGCCATGCATGTCACTTTGTCTCCATATCTTGCAGCTATTCGTGTACCTCTTAGTAGTTCAGGATCAATGGCCTCCAAGAGAGCAGGATCAAAGGACACTAACGGAAGTGCAACTCGAGTAGCAGTTGAGCGAGTGTCTACAAGTCTACCGATCTATGAAGATACCAAGTTGATTGTAGGCAAGGACATCAAGATGAAATGGAAAGAGGTTAATGATGCATTTGTAGGCACATTTGGGGAAGACCTCGAAGACCTCCAAGTATATGTGAACATTGACAAGTCTGGATTGTTCCAGATTGCATGCAGGTATCTGATGCTCACATGCGCAGACATGACACATTGGATTGTCTCACACACTTATCCTGAGATGATGACTTTGAGCAGTGTTAGCGGGATGGAGATTTCTACCTTCAGGGCATACGATTATGATGAGATTTATCAGATTTCGGAGCCCGTGACCATCATGGAAACTTCGTTCATCTTACCTAGTAGCAATTCCAACTCTGGAGACATTTTTAAGAACTGGGTGAAGGAGCCATCTAGATTGAGGATGACACCCAACCAGGTCTACAAGACGAAGATACTCCAGAAGGCGTATCAATACTTGGTCATCTTTGCATGTTGACTCTATGGCCAAGAAAGCACAAAAGCCTTCCCATAGAGTTGGCTGATCGCATTGGACCAACTGGCCAGAGAGGGAAAAGCATGTAACTGGTCTGGCATGTTAGCTCATCTGCTGAAGGAATAGGTAACAAGGGTTCGATAGCTACCCAAAGGTATGCAAGCAAGAATCTACATGTCTACCTACCTCTTTGATGCAATCTGTGCCCAACAGGAGTTCCCGGGCTTGAAGTGGCAATGGACACCGGCGGAGACTGCTGTGAACACTTGTTACAAGATGTTGTTCGAATGTAGCTTCATAGGAGTTATCACACGACTGTCCGATCATTTTTTCACCCTGGTTTACAAGATGATATTCAAATAGGATCCACCCTACATGTCAAAGTTTGTAATGGAGGCACTGATAAACATAGCTTATTGGTATGCCTCACCGTCTGGCACCTTCATACAGATGTACAGCATGGAGAAGACTCCGTATGTTCTACCAAATTTTTCCATTGACATACTCGTCATGCAGGAAGTAGCATATCACATCTCGAAAGGATTAACAACTAGGTTGCAGTGGAAAAAGAAGGCACCTTGGCCCACTCTTCCACTGCACAATGTGTTATACGAGATTC
This sequence comes from Pinus taeda, assembly GCA_000404065.3. Classification (NCBI taxonomy): domain Eukaryota; kingdom Viridiplantae; phylum Streptophyta; class Pinopsida; order Pinales; family Pinaceae; genus Pinus; species Pinus taeda. The sequence continues at coordinate 115,482 of APFE031672197.1, read as the reverse complement.
ATAGTTTCATCCATGCAGATGTTGAAGTAGAACATATGAAGAAGTATCCCTTCAACCTCCGAAGTTACAATCTGTATGACCCACATTGTCTTGTGAAAGATCATTGCGTGAGAGTACAGTTCAACTAGATCAATGGGGCATTTCATTAGGCGGAGGAGGACCCATGGACATATTTCTACAGTTTCTCTAGACCCAATGAATAGTTTGGCTTCACTGTGGAATGGTTAGCGAAGCAACGTGAAGCAGCATCCCGGAGAGCACTAGAAGTAGAAAAAGGAGCAGAGGTGAACATACCAGCGGGTGAAAAAGGCAAGATGAAGATTTTTGACTACATGGAGGAAGAGAAAAGCTGCAAGTTCTGAGAAGATCTGCTTATGGAGAAAGCAGCTATGGCTATAGAGGAAAAAAGGCAACAACGCGACAAGCGAAATGCGCAAAGGCAGAGAGAGAAACAGAGAATGGAGGAAACAGAAAAGGAGTTGCATGAGTTGAAGGAGTAACTCCAGAAGGATCAGTAGCTACATAAATAGGAGAGGGAAGCGCAGCAGCAACAGGTATAACAAGGGGGGCAACATGTACAGATGGATGAAACAGTGCCCGTACAGGTAGTGGACTCATTAGAACAACTGGCATTAGGAAAACATGGTGAACCATTGCAAGAGTAGGACTTCACTTAGGAGATAAAGTGAGCACTTGTACAAATGGATACGGATATGGAGCAGTAGGAGTTAAAGAAAGACATTGACCTCATGCCTCACCACGAGGAGGTCATCCCACCACCTTCACCACATCCAGAAGACGAGCAAGTCCCAAGTGACCAAGGAGACACTGAGATCCTTGGAGATCATTTGGAAGGAGAGATGCATAAGATCTCATTTGACTAGTCTCAACATAGAGTTGCGCAATCTCACAGATTATGAACTCTGGAAGATCATACATCTCCTATGTAGTTTGAGGAACCATGTGCACAAACATCCAACAACATTGGCCAATGCCACCAGAGCATATGCCGAAGCCATTAGCTCAAGTGTTCGCTTCGTGATAGCTGAGAATGAGTGAACGGCTAAGGAGCTACAGATGGCCAAGAAATGAGGAGAGTTGGTTACAACGTCGACCCGAGCAGAATTGAAGAAGGAAATACTGGTTAAAGTATTGTCCCTTGACATAATTATGCAGGCGTTGTATTCCAAGATTGGTATCGTGCATAAGGCAGTCGTCTATCTCAACGGATGGCAGCAAGGATGTGCTATAAGATCATGTATCTTATTGAACATGCATGCTACTGTTGATTACATGCAAACATGGATGATGAGATATAAGGGATCCCCACTTCACTTGCCTAAGATGATGAAGCCTAGAGCGGTCAAGTTGATGGCATACATCTAGAGTTAGATAGGGAACTATGAAGAGCTCCTATAGCTCATCACTAGCCTACATGCTTGCCATGCATGTGTATTCAAGAGTATGGATTTTGTGGTGCATGAACATGCGATCCCATCTATTGGGACTCTCACCCAAGTGAAGACAAAGGCACAGGTTCGACTAGAGCTTGACTCGTACCTTGACGAGTTGATGCACATAGCCACTAGCCCAGACTTGTCAATCGGTGCAAACACCATGCACAAGTATGTTGCTAGTGTGGTTGCGCTGAAGGCAATGAGGTGCATGCTATCAGACAAGTTGGACAGAGGATCCGAAGTAGTGTACCTAGATGTTATGGAGGCAAGATTTAGGTTCCAGAAATATGTCAGCTTGGAGTACATGGACACCATCGCGGACTACTAATCTTGGCATCAGTTCGCTACTGTTGATCATCGCGAGGATGTCAACGAGTTGGACTTCCTACGGTTTTATGAGTCATAGTGATGTCTTTCATGGCTTGCTCAAGCCCTTTTGTCTCACATGGGTATATGTGCTTTGTAATTTAACGTCTTGTTAAGTGTAGGTTCAAGTGTCGATAGTTGGATGTAACAATCATAGAGTAGATGAAGAGTCATGAGGGTAGATGAACTATCACAAATCCCCCCCCCCTTTTCTATAAATGGTCCATCATAACTCATTGTACAGGCTTTTCGTTAGCCAAGCATCGATAGGAGTATCTGAAAGAAAGCTTGGACAATATTGTAATGCGTCTTGGCTTCTCCACTGCACATAGCTAGTATATCTCTTTGGAGGACCAGGTGGTTGTGGCTGTAATGTTCCACTATCGGAACTAGTGGTTGGACATGGATGTATTGTATGACTGGAACTTACACTTCTTAATATAAAAGAGCCATCACATTTCATGCATACGTTGTATTGTATTCCAGCTATCTTGTTTACTCTAAATAACATATGTGTTTGTTTGTTTGTTTGTTGATGCATGCATGTATGTACTACTATGTATATATATGAATCTTTCTAAAATGTGTTGTTGGTTTAACCATCAATTTGGATTTCTCGCTAACTTTCCTTCCATGTTGTGATTCATCTTTGCTCGCGTGTTCCCTTCCAAGTCGAATACTATTACATGTTTCCAAGGGGCGCACTCACCTCACCCTTTGTGTGTTACAACCTCTCATGCACCTTTCTTGACATACTACAGTTGTCACACCCTTGCTACCAACAGGGACATCTTACTTGCCTCTATGAAAAACCACAGTCAAGGAATTACTGTACGACCAACTGTTGGGACTCCTACACCAAATGGTCTGAGGTCTAATTGGGACTTCTTACAGGGGAAATCCCCTGACATGTTGGCGGGTCTAGCACCGGCAACATTTCTGGCGCTAGGAGGAGGGCCAGATGAAAAGTTGTGTCCTCTCATCCTAGTTTGAACCTTTTCATATAAATCATGGAGTCTTGCACTCTCCTCCCTCGACGATGTTTTTTGCATGCCGAATCTATTACCATCACGAGGGAGTTTTTCGATATCTTGTCCACATACACGTATGGTGGTGAAGGCGAAGTGGCCTGACCTGAGTTCTTACATGACTTCCTCTCCATGCTTCACAAGGAAGATGGATGTTCTGATGAACAGGCCAGTTTGTTGCTTGCATACATACTTCGCGAATCTCCACATCGGTGGTTATGCAGCCTACTGGCTAACAGTGTGCACTCACTTGAGCACTTCTGTGATCTCATTGAAGACACTTTCTATCATTTTGATTCAGAACATCTTGACCAAAAACTGTTACAACAATGGAAGGCTCTGCATGAATTGCCTATGTATTTTTGGCAACACTTCTGTGATTTGCAGTTTCAAGCTTTGAAGAACCAGATGAAATTTTTCTATCTTTAGAACCGATTCGAGTACTATCTTAAGAAATCTTCTCATCCCAGGAAGAAGTTTGAACTCAAGCCTCACTTAGCATTCTTCAGTGATGGAGCTATGCAATCACAGATGGACGCGGTCATTATCACAAGTGATTGTCTGCCGTCCCTTCATTAAAATGCTCCACCACTACAGAGTGATGCGGGAGATCATACTCACACATTTTTTTAGCTGTCACATCCTCCAACCATCACTTCACTTAATTTTCGCACAGATTTGGTTGTGAATCCATCAAGTTGTCATATGCATTTTGTACCAAAACTTCCATCTTCGTACTCAGCTGTTCCTCCGTATGATACTGCCTTGTGTTATTGCATCCCAAACTCTACACTTGTTGTGAAGAGGATCAAGCCGCTGATGGATTTGGTGTTGCAAAACCAACATGCGTTGTCATTCATGAAGAGTATGAGTGGGAGCTTGAGCATCAACACTCAACGAAGGATGACTCCCTTTAGTCTGAACCCCCTCCATTCTTTCATGACATCTTTGGTGAACTTGCCATCCATGACTTCACATGTGTATCTCCATCTACAGATCCACCCATTATTGATCACTCGTAGGACACACCGGATGTCAGCCCATCATCCAACAATGGAGAGGATAAACTATTCATTGGAAATCCACTTGACCTTTCATCTGCCTTTCCTGAAAACACAGAGGATGAATTTGTTTGCTTTTCATCTACCCCTCTGTTTGATTTCTCAGATCATGAGGATGCTAATGAAATCATTGATTTTTCTAATCATTGCTGTCGTGATCCATTTACTCCCATATTCGATCACGATCATGATTCTATCGCAGTTGATTTTTCGAAGCCACTTGTTTATGACGATCTATCTAATGATGAAGTCGAAACCCTCCATACTATTGAAGCACTTTAGCCCAAGCTGATGGTTATGTCAGGCCCTCGCTATCCGGAGGTTGGTTTCACTTCTAATCAGGAAATTGTTCAATCACCCAAGGCTCCTCATCACTCATCTCTATGCATTGAAAATCAATATCACACATACATCATGCTTCCTCCACTCGAACTACACGATCCCATCACTCATGCATTGGAGGAATATTACATTGCAAGCACACGTGCACGACGCAAGTTGTCTTTGTTCCTTTCATTTTCTTGCATGTCACAATCAAGAATACGCGTATGCTTCAAAGCTGCATAAAGTGTCACACAATACCGTGACAAGTCCACAAACCACATGCCATGTACTTGCACTTACTTATGTCCTGTGGACACTTTTAAACATGAAGTGTGTCTATCTACATTGTTATATCTTTCTTGTCTGCTAGTTTGCACAACTGGGTTGCTCGCGGACTAGGCCTTCACCAACATGGGTCAACCAATGCGCCAATGGCTACATTGGAAATATCAATTCACGTGATTAGGCCCATGCACCATTAGCTTAGGAGTAGGAGTAGTGTTTGCTTTCAGTTGGTTTCTTGCATGCTTGTTTGCTTACTTTATTTTCTTGTTTGTTTGTTTACTCACTTTGGATTTGCTTCTGCTTCTGCCTTGCGTTGTGGTTTGCTTCCTTGTTTTTGTTTGTAGGTTAGTTTCGCATGAAATCATGTATGACTCTTGAAACAAGCTAGGTAAAGCACAAGAGGCCTTGTGTAGGTACTTGGTTATCTGTCATCTCGCCTTTGTATGAAGAACTTGTTACTTTTAGTCCATGATACATTGATGGAAAATACATACTGTTTGAAGTGAACCTTGGTGAAAACACAATTCTTGCATGCTAACTAGTGTCACCTTCTCTAGTCAGTTGTTTTTGGGCTAACCCTTTTAACTTAGTCAAGTAGAGTTAGGTGTGGGGGAAAACCTTAACAAGCATGTCAGAGGTATATAATAAACTGCTTCTCTAAAGGAACAACCTCTTCTTCTCTCAATAAGTCAGGTTCCCTCTTCTGCCTCTGAAATGAATAAGTGCCATGCACAGTTATGAAAAACCGAAAACAATGAAAAATGAAAAAAATGAAAAATGAATAAGGCAAAAGAAGAGAAAGGCTTCCTGCACAGAGAGGTAATGCAAGTAACTCCACTTAGGTATTGAGTAGGCTCACTGGTAGCAAAGCGATGCTTGTGTTCTTGCGTAACTTTGTCAGGGTACTATCTAGGCCTGCTCGCAGCGGAGCAACATCAGAGATGAAACTAAGACTCTGAGGACTATATTGCTTATGCACCAATATACCTCTCAACCCCTATCGAAACAACTATGTTTCTGTGGCTTGGAATGTGTTTCAACCGACCAAGAGCTTGGTGAATGCTACATCTTACAATCAAGAAAGTGTGGAAACTAAGACAAACTGAGAACTGAACAATACTTTCAGAGGTGTTAGACTTTCTTTTCATGAACAAGGTCCATTCAAAGAGATGGAGTTCTACCAGTATGTTGCCAAGTGTTGTAGCGGCTACAAACACCCTCCAAAATTTGTCCTTAGCTTCATTTTGGATCCTCCTTACCAACCTTTCATAGTAGCATGTCTTGCCTTGTCAATTAGATAAGATTCAGTGATTTTCTTGCAGAATGATAGCCTATCCATGAGAGCTTGTTGCATTCCCGTCACAGGTTGTTTCTCCGGACTTGATCTAGCTGCAAGGTGAGTAGATCCCTCAAGAAATTGAGCAATTCTGGAGGGAAACCAACCTTCCCTCTAGAAATTACACAATTTTGTCTGGCAGCCTGCTGGGCTCCCAGAATTGTGCAAATATGCCAGTCAAGCTTCATTGAGAAAATTGCACAATTCCTCCCAATAGGGTTACTCAATCCAAGAATTGAGCAATATTGGGCAACAGTCAGCTCCTCTACCCAGAAATTGTGTAAATCTCCTAGGCAGCTAGCCCAACTCCCTCCTAGAAATGCGCATTTTTTCCTCCGAGCTGAGTAGACTGTTGCATGTGCAGTTGAGTTGACCAGTTACACCCAGGACCAAGAAAACTTGACTTGCATGCATGGCCTGCTTTTTCCTGGAATAGAAAAGAAACATGCAAAAAAAATCCCTAGATTTTAGGGAGCTATTTTTAGCAGCTAGAGATTACATGCAAAGATCGTTTTAGAATCTTTCGTCCAAGTGTCGCTTTTTCCTAGATTTGTGGGATTCACGTCATGAGCTTGAAACTTATTTATTCAACGCTTCAAAGCGCATTTCTTCACATCGATCTTAGAGCTCTGACATCCCATAGCACATCCAAGACTCTTGGACACATCCAACTCAGCTATTCACAGGTAAGTGGTCTTAACTTCTCGTTTGCAGCATTTATGTCACTTTTTGTGTTTTTGCTTGTGTGAATGTTGCTTTCTTGACTTCTATGAATGTTTTTTGTCGTTTACATGCATACTAGATTGTACTAGCACCTTTTCAATTCTCGTTATCATCTCACTATTGTCGCATGCATGAAACTATTTTTCACGAACAGTCGTCGATTTGGTGACTCGCTTCACCCACATGCATGTTGTTCCGTTTTTTGAATCTTTCATTCATAATTTTCATGCACAATCATTCACTCCTGCTTACACTCAGTATCGCCATGCATTCACAATCACATTTTCTTTCAGTTTCCCGTCAACAAGTCTAGCTAGCATTGGCCTGAACTCTACCTCACCAAGACAACATTGCACAATCCTAAGAAGGAGGGCTCTATCTGTCCCTTAGGAAATGTACATTTCTGCCCAAGTGACTATCCTCTAGGCTTGCTTTGTGCAATTCTGAGGGATAGTCACTGTTGGCCCAGAAAATTGCGCAATGCTGTCACTAATTTGGCAACCATTTCTAGCTGAAATTGCAGATTGTGCAATTCAAACAGCCAGTCAGCCAGCCTGGATTGCACATTGCACAATTCCAGCTGTCAGTCAGCCTCCCCAGACAACCTAGACTGCCTTTTGTGTAGTTTTGGCAACCAGTCAGCTAACCTCCTAGAAGAAATTGAGAAATCCTTTCCAATCAATCCCCAGGTATGTTCCATGTCTTCCCTCAAGTTTTCTTTGGTTTTCGCTGACAGATTTCTTGCCATGCATGTTGCTTTGTCTCCAGATCTTGTAGGTGTTCGTATGCCTCTTAGCAGTTTAGGATCAATGGCCTCTAAGAGATCAGGATTAAAGGACACTGATGGAAGTGCAACTGGAGCAACAGTTGAGTGAATGTCTGCAAGTCTACCAATCTATGAAGAATCCAGGCTGATTGTAGACAAGGACTTCAAGCTAAAATGGCAAGAGGTCACTGATGCATTTGCAGAAAATTTGGCGAAGACCACCAAGTATATGTGAACATTCACAAGTTCGGCTTGTATAAGATTGCATGTAGGTATCTCGTGCTCCCATGCATGGACATAATACATTGGATCATCTCGCACATTGATCCTGAGATGATGACTTTGAGTAGTGTCAGCAAGATGTATATTACTACCTTCAAGGCACATGATTATGATGAGATATATCAGATGTCTGAGCCCGTGACCATCATGGAGACTCCCTTTAGCTTACCTAGTAGCAATGCCAACTCTAGGGACATTTTGAAGAACTTGGTGAAGGAACTGGCTAGATTTAGGATGAAAGCCTTACCAGGTCTACAAGATGAAGATATTGCGGAAGGCGTATTAATACTTGGTCATTTTTTTATGTCGACTATATGGCCAAGAAAGCACAAAAACCTTCCCACATAGTTGGGTGATCACGTTGGACCAACTGGCCAGAGAGGACAAAGAATTTAATTGGTCTGGCATGTTGGCTCATCAGCTGAAGGAACAGGTAACAAGTGCTCGACAACCGCCCAAAGATATGCAAGCAAAAATATACATATCCGCCTACATCTTGGATGTAATTTGTGCTTGACAAAAGTTCCTAGGCTTGAAGTGAGCATGGACACCGGTGGAGACTGCTGTGAAAACTTATTGCAAGATGTTGTCCGAATGCAGCTTCAGAGGATTTATCACACGAATGTTCGATCATTTTTCACCCCGATTTACAAGATGATATTCAAATAGGATCCACAATGCATGTCAAAGGCTGCAATGGAGGCGCTAATAGATATAGCTGATTGGTATGCCTCACCATGAGGCACCTTTATATGGATGTACAGCCCGAAGAAGCCTCCGCATGTTCTACCAAAGTTTCCCTTGGACATACTCATCATGCAGGAAGTAGGATATCGCATCTCGGCAGGATTGACAACTAGACTGCATCGGAAGAAGAAGGCAACTTGGCCCGCTCTTCCACTGCACATTAGTTTATACGAGATTCAGATTTTCAAGCACGCTGATGTGGAAGCAAAATAGATGAAGAATTATCCATTTGACCTTCGAAGTTACAATTCGTATGACCCATATTGTCTTGCGAAAGATGACTGTGTGAGAGTACAGTTCAACTGGATCCATGGGGCATTTCATTGGGTGGAGGAGGACCCATGGAGATATTTCTATAGTTTCTCCAAACCCAATGGACAGGTTGGCTTTGTTGTGGAATGGTTAGTGAAGCAACGTGAAGAAGCATCTCAAAGAGCAATAGAGGTAGCATCCCGGAGAGCAACAGAAGCAGCAGCAGCAGCAGAGGTGAACATACCACCGTGCGAGAAAGGCAAGAGGAAGATTACCAACCGCATGGAGGAAGAGAAAAGTTGCAAGTTCTGAGTAGATCCACTTGTGGATAAAGAAGGTATCGCTATAAAGGCAAAAATGCAACAACAAGGCAAGGGAAATGCACAAAGGTAGAGAGAGAAACGAAGAATGGAGGAAACAGAAAAGGAGTTGCATGACTTGAAGGAGCAACTCGAGAAAGAATAGGAGTTGTGAAAATAGGAGAGGGAAGCGCAACAAAAACATGTACAATAGAGGGCGCAACATGTACAGACGGATAAAACAACACCCATAAAGGTAGTGGACTCATCAGAACATCTGGCATCAGGAAAATAGGGTGAACCATCACAGGAGCAGGACTTCGCTCAAGAGATAGAGCGAGCACTTGAACAGATGGATACGGATATGGAGCAGCAAGAGTTAGAACAAGACATCGACCTCATGCCTCACCACCAAGAGGTCGACCCACCAGCTTCACCGCATCCAGAAGACAAGCAAGTCCTAAGTGACCAAGGAGACACTGAGATCCTTAGAGATCAGCTGGAAGGAGAGATGCACATCATATCATTCGACGAGTCTCAACATAGAGTTGTGCAATCTCACAGAGTATCAACTCCAGAAGATCATACATCTCCTGTGTAGTTTGAGGAACAATTGATCGTTTCTGACGTGCTCAAACATCCAACAACATTGGCCAATGCTACCAGAGCATATGCCGAAGCCACTAGCTCAAGTGTTCACTTCTTGGTAGATGATAATGAGCGAATGGCTAAGGAGCTACAAACATCCAAGAAAGGAGGAGAGTTGGTTACGTCGTGCGCCTAAGCAGAATTGAAGAAGGAAATACTTGATGAAGAATTTTCCCTTGACACAGTTGTGTCGACGTTGTATTCTAATTTTGGTACTGTGAATAAGGCAGTCGTCCATCTCAATGGATGGCAGCAACGATGTGCTAGAAGAGCATGTGTCTTGTCGAATGTGCATGCTGTTGTTGATTACATGCAAACATGGATAATGAGATACAAGGGATCCCCACTTCACTTGCCTAAGATGATGAAGCCCAAAGTG
>APFE031672197.1:65300-104538 GCA_000404065.3 Pinus taeda | reverse complement strand
ATAGTTGGATGTAATAGTCATAGAGTAGATGAAGAGTCATGAGGGTAGATGAACTATCACAAAGGGGAATTTCAAGGGCCACCCCACCCTTTTCTATAAATAGTCCCTCATAACTCATTGTACAGGATTTTGGTCAGCCAAGATTCGATAGGAGTATCTTAGAGAAAGCTTGGAGAGTATTGTAAAACACCTTGGCTTCTCCTCTGTAGAGAGCTAGTATATCTCTTTGGAGGAGCAGGCGGTTGTGGATGTAACATTCCGCTATCGGAACTAGTGGTTGGACATGGATGTATTGCATGAATGGAACTTACACTTCTTAATATAATAGAGCCAACACATTTCATGCTTATGTTGTATTGTATTCCAGCTATCTTGTTTACTCTAAATAACATATGTATTTCTTTTCTTACACATGCATGTATGGACTATTCTCTATAAGTATGTATGAATCTTTTTGAAATGTGATGTTAGTTTAACCATCAATTTGAATTTCTCACTAACTTGCCTACCATGTTCTGATGCATCTTCGCTCGTGTGTTCCCTTCCAAGCCACATACTATTACAGGTTTCCAAGGGGTGCACTCACCTCACCCTTAGTGTGTTAGAACCTCTCATGCAACTTCCTTGACTTACTACAACTGTCACACGATTGCTACCAACAGGAACATCTTACTTGCCTCTGTGCGAAACTGCGGTCAAGGCATTACCGTATGACCCACTATTAGGACTCCTACTCCAAACGGTCTGAGATCTAATTAGGACTTCTTACCGAGGAGACCGCCTGACATGTTTGCGGGTCCCACACCATCAACAGTGTTACAACTCCACCCATGAAATGCCTCAAAAGGACTCATCCTCAATGACTCCTGATAAGCGTTGTTATATGTGAACTCTACCAATGGGAGATACTCTTCCCACTTCCATTGTTGGTGCATCACGTACATCTTCAACATGTCCTCCAATATCTTGTTTACCCCCTCTCCATGTCCATCTATCTGCAGATGATAAGTTGTACTAAAGGCAACTCTGTGCCCAAACCTACAAAAATTTCCTTCCAAAACTTGGAAGTGAACTTTGCATCAATGTCTGACACAATCTTCTTCGGAATAGCATGCAATCTAATTGCATCTCTGGTGAATACATGTTCCACATTGTTAGCTAAGAATGTAGACTTCAATGGAATGAAGTGTGCAACCTTTGTTAACCTGTCCACAATGACCATGATGTCTCACTATCTTCAACAACCCTATTACGAAATCCATGGAAATGGCCTCCCATTTCCATTCTAGAATCGCAATTGGTTGTAGAAGTCCACCTAGGTGTTTACATTCTACTTTCACTCGCTAGCAATCAAAACATCTAGCCATGAACTTTGCCACATCCCTCTTCAACCTCGACCAATAATAAAATATCTTCACTATTGTCAATGTCTTTTGATACCCTAGGTGACCCAAATATGGTTTTGCATGAAACTCCCTCAAGATCACCGCCTTGATCTCACTATTATCTAGTACATACATCATGTCTCGAAACCTGACCAACCCATTTGTTGTAAGGGAATAATCCATACCCTATGCACTTGCACCTCTACCTGTGCCATCACTTGTACCTGTGCCTATACCATCACCGATACCTATACCTGTACTATCACCTATACCTGTACCTGTACCATCACTTGTACCTGTACCTATGCTCTGTTGCAACCTGTGCATAATATCCATATATCTAACATCCTGTTGACCTACCCACAAGATCCTATGCTGTAAATTTTTCCCATAGGATCCCATAGCTGCTAAGTGATTTACTTGTATCTGCCTGCTAAGAGCTTCTGCCACTTTGTTCTCTTTACCACTGATATATGGGATCTTAAATTCAAACTCATTAATCGTAACCAACCATCTAGCGTGCCCGATGTTCATACTCGGCTGGTCAAATGAATACCTCAACGCAATATGATCTGTCATAAGCACAAACCTCGCGCCAAGAAAATAGTTCCTCCATATCTTCAATGCATGTATAATTGTTTCCAACTCAAGATCATGTGTCAGGTAGTTTTGCTCATGCTCGTTTATTTACCATGACTCAAAGCATACCACCTATCCATCCTACATAAGGACTCCACCAAACCATCTCTTGCTAGCATCTTTGCATACCACAAACTCCTTATATGGATTTGCAATCCGTAGCATTAGTGCATGCATCAACAACTACTTAAGTTGCTCAAAGATAGCCTAATACTCCTCTGTCCATTCAAACTTCTTACCTTTCCTCTACAATGATGTGATAGGATAAGAAATATGTGAGAATTTCCCGATGAACCTCCTATAGTATCCTTCCAAACCCATGAAGGATATCACCTCATCCACCTTCTTAAGAGCTACCCACTCCATGATGGCTCTTATCTTTTTATGATCTACAACAATGCCTTCCTTGGAGACAACATCGCCCAAGTAGTGTACCTCATTATGAAAGAAACTACAGTTTCTAAGCTTAGGTGCATACAACTAAAGCTCTCTCAACAACCTCAACACTAATGCTAAATTCTCGGCATGCTCTTCCTCATTTTTAGAATATCATCAATGAACACAATAACAAACCTATCCAAATATACATGCAACACACTATTCATCAAGCACATAAATGTAGCTGGAGCATTAGTTAAGCCAAATGGAACTACAACAAATTCATAATGGTCATACTTGATCTTGAATGTGGTCTTGTAAATGTCCTCCTCTTTGATACGTACCTGGTGATATCTGGATCTCAGATCAATCTTTGACAACATTGTTGCTCCCTTCAGCTAATCAAACAAGTCATCAATCCTCCGTAATGGATACTTGTTCTTGATAGTCACTTTGTTCAACTATCTATAATCAATGCAGAATCTAATTGTACCATCTTTCTTCTTCATAAACAATACTGGTGTGCCCCATGGTGATACAGTCGACCTAATGTACCCCTTGTCCAAAATTTCCTTCAGTTGCAACTTTAACTCAACCAACTCAGTGTGCTCATCCTGTATGGTTCTTTTGATGTTGAATTTTCCCCTGGTACTAACTCAATCAAAAATTCTACCTCCCTGTGAGGTGGAAACTCTGTAATTTCCTCAGGAAATACATCCTTGAACTGTTGTAAAACTGGGTACCTTCTCAACACATTTGCATCCTTAGCTTCTTTACCCTTATCACTAGGAATGTGCTCTGTGAACAGTTTACACCATTTCCTGTGACTACGCTTTGCTTGCATAACTGGCACCATGCTCACTTATGTAGCTTTCTTCTTACCCTGTACGACTCTTGTTTCCCCATTGTCAACAACACACTCAATGGCTTTATCATAACAATCCACCTTGGTTCTATGAAGGTCCAACTATTCCATGCCCAACAACATGTTGTATAATCCCAACAGTAATACGTTCAAATGTGTTGCGATAGGCATACCATTCAAGTCAAATGCACAAGCTCTTACCCAATGATGAACTCGCTTCTTCGTACATATAGCCAACTTCACTAACCAATATTCTACATGCAATTCCTTAGTCAAACCGCACTTATCCACCATGTTAGGAGTAACATAGCTTAGATCCAAGTTCAATCAAAATAGAAATAACTTGATCAAAAAGCTTACCATCCATTTCAATGATAGATGCCTGATGCTCTACATGTTTTTTATCTAATGCTGCATAGATACGTGGAATACTCTGGTAATATGGACAGTCTCTCCTGCGATGATCTCCTCGACAATTCCAACACAGCGTAGGCTCCTCATTCTACTCCTAATATCTGTGTCCTATTCAAGCCTTATATTTCTACTGTTCCAGCATGGGGGATAACCACCCGGTCCACACCTTAAAGACAACTCCTTTTCCGTTTGAAGTGGTGGCTCCGACTGGGGATGATGGGACCAATTTCCCAATGTGGGTTTTAAAATGAGAATGGGTGGTTTTGAAGTGATTGCAGTAAGAATAATGATAACTAAATGGCCTATTCTATCATGCAAATCTCTAGCTAACTTAATGTAATATAAACCCAGGCATTCTTTGTGATATGTGATCTAAAAAGATATATGTTTGACATGTGATAATAAAGATCATTAACACATTAAACAGAGATGATAACGTGTAAAGATAATTTCTTTGACTAAATAGTTAGTCAAAGAAATGTATAAACTATATCGCATATATTAATGATCATATATGAAAATAAATACTTTGAGCTAGGCATCATACAATAATGCACTTAACACATAATAGAAAGAACATATTCCATATATAATTCATGAAAACGAAATGTTATCACTAATTAAACAAAAAGATAACTAATCATACAAGATAAAAGTACCATATGAGTGAGGTTCTTCTCATTTGACTAATGACATAGATCAGCTCCTTTCTTCAGATCAAATTATTCTCCAAGTATACAATAGTGCATCAACAAAGGAAAGTAGTTTGATATTCAAAAGAAATGACCATGTTCCATAATTTCATCAAGGCATTCACAAACTTATAGAAGTGCATTCTTTGCAAATTTTTTTGATAAAATTCTAGACCCTTCTCTAAATGCATGAAAAGGGTATAAATGCTATCTAACTAAAGTTCAAAAATAGATTATACAAAATATTTGAGGAGGTTTCAAACAACCTTCCTCTTAAATAGCAACTAATTCTAAAAAAATAAAAAATTATGAGTAGAGGTTATGAATATGACTTGCTATCTTCCATATTCTCCTTTAGATCACATATATTGGACATCGGTTTCACTTGAGGAGGTGCCCAAAACTGTGTTCTGACCTGTCCTGTGAAGATAACATCTCTCAGAGGTGGCACATCCTTTGCGTTGAATGGAGTGAACAGTTGAGCATCATTATTTGGCTATGAGGTTTGACAAGGAATTGCCAATATACCTCCAAGTCAACCTTTGATAACTTTCTGATCGCTTCCCTTTGGGTTATTACCTTTGCCTTCCAGTTTTTATCCAAGTCATTCAAATCCAGCAACGTCTTTGGATTACCTTATTTAATCAAGTTGGTAGTGTGCAAAGTGTGATTTGCTGCTTTTACTATGTTCTTTGCCACTCCTTCTGTTCTTTCCACTGCTAATTTAGCCTGCTTAATATGCGCATCCCCATCTATGAATAACATGTCTGTATGTGTATCCTCAATCTTGGGCAGATTAGCTCTCCTTCCTTCATTTGTTTCTTGCCATTCAATGAATTCAGATATTTTTGTATTTAAATCTTTAAATTCATTTCTTTGATCAATGACCTTATCCATTAACTGATCACTCGTAATAAGATAAGGAATGATATGCAACATTCTCTGGAAAAATAGATCTTGTTGATTTGATAAAAGGTAGCTCTAATGCCTCTTTGATGAATTCATCGACAGTAGGGACATCTTTATTTTTTCCATGGCTTCTTGCAGTTCTCGGATTTGCATGTTTTTCGAAGAGATGTCTGCTTCATGGCTTATCTTTAATATCTCCATATTCTACTGCAATTGGGCTAGTTGTTTAGCGACTTGCTTGTTCACACTTGCCTTCTCAATTTCAAGCTATTGCTTGAGTTGTGCTATCTTTTCTTCCCTTTCCTTTTAAAAATATAGATGTCTAAGTGGCCTTATCCATGGTGGAAGTTGCATATGCCCCTATAAACTGTGATAGTCTGGTCAAATTTTCAGCCAGATTGGAAGGAATATCCCTCCATACTATGTCCACTGGTTCATTCCTTGGTCAGATCTTGGGTGTCTCGACCCTCCTTCTTTTCCTCTGTATTCTCACTAAAACCTTATGTAGTGGGCTATAGAACACATCTAAAGGAGGAATTTCAGTCACCTTTAGGATAATTTTCGATGTGGGAAAAGTGGGAATGATTTATGTATGCTATGAACTTGTCCCTTGCTCATCCATCGACTCAAACTTTGTAGTTTTCTGAGTTTCCATAGGGGTGTGATATTCTGTGGTTTCCTGGGCATCTGTTGTCTTAGGAGTATCTTGTAGCCTTTTATTAAATTGGTCCCATTCCTGTTCCAAATTGCTGCTTTTGACTTCGGGACTGGTATCTTTAGTTAGGTCACTTATGACCTATTTTTCGGCCGACCTTCTGCTAGATTCCGTTGTATTCTCTATATCCTGTGTTTTCCCTGTATCCTTGGATTTCCCTGTATCCACTTGAGACTCTATGTGAGAATTTGGTCCTTCACTGTTGATAGTTACATTGGGCATAGGCTTGTCATTAGCTCTTAACAAATGCAATGGGATTGTTTTGAGCCTATGACTTTTGAATTCCTGAAAGTTTTCAAAATCTTCAGGACTCAAATTGGCCTTCACCCAATCGAACGCTTGTTCGAATGATTCAGCTGATTGTAAAATTTCTTTGGAATCATTAGCCTCATGGTTAAAGGGCTTAATCTTTACTACAGTAGTAATATTGTGTGCTATCTTCTCTCGGTCGAATTGCCTCTTTGGCAGAGTATGGAGCCTGAGGTTCTCTAGGCTTAGTGATTCCTTGGTTGCATGGTTGAAATTTGCCAATGAAAAATAACCATACCAAGTGGGAAAGGATGGCCATAATGAATTTATTTTATCTTTTAGGGTCTTGGTTAAGCCTTTACCCACAGTCTAGTGGGCTATTTCTCTTGCTAGTATCTTGTCGGAGACTTACAAAGGGAGTAGATACGGGTCCACTGTACTACCAAAAACTCTGATATATGTAAATCATTCTTCAGAAAAATACTTGCCTACTATGAGAAGGTTTATAGCTGCTTCTTTAGAAAACCTGGGGGCTTTCTTATTAAAAATAAATTGATGCAATGGCAAAATAACATAGTGGCATATTTCATAAAAATGAGGTATATAATGGGATTCCCAAATCTGTTTATGGCTAATATGGATGGGGTAGGAGTCTTGTAAATTCCATTTCAAACCCATGATTGGAAATTTAGTACAGAAACAGATGGCATCCATGATATAGGCACTGAAATAAAATGGAGGAAGGTTCTCTATGGAGGTGGATCTCTTTTGAGGATACTCAGAAATGGCAATGGGTAGGTTATTAGATAAGATAGTGGCCCAATTCATTATATGGGAATTGGCAAAAGCATCAATTAAAGGAATCCATTCTATATAGAACTTGGTATTATTAGGCAATAAGTATAACCTACATAGCATAGAAGCTTCATAGTTATATGGATTTGCCAAAGAAGCTATGGGATACATACCCATTTTATCATATTTGAACTTGTTCTCTAAGACCCTCCAGCCCTGGATCATCTTGAAGGGTTCTTCATTCTCCTTTGTGAAGTTGGCCAGGTATTATTTGTCCTATATCCTGAGGGTTAGTTATATGATAAATTTTCTTGAGGTCTTCAGCTTTGAATGACCCCATTAGCTCCATCTTTGAGTTCCTGAATTGCCTGCGTTCAATACTAAGAATTTCCACAACCCATCTAATCATATCATTGTATGGGAGTATTTTCGATGTTTCTCCTATTTTGTGAAGGAAGGATCAAGAAGCATCTTTAAATTGGACCCCCAAAGGTTTTATTAAGTCAGTTGTTATCTTTGTGATAGTAATTTTAGGTCACTCATCTTCAATTCTATTATATATGACTTCCCATGTTGTTGCTCCTCCATCGGCGCTGCAAACTGTATCAACGAATATAGGTGACATCTCTGATACCTCAGACTTTGTAATGCTATGCTTCTTCTGCTTTTGCATCACCTTTCGTAATGACATATCTTTTGAAGCTTTCCTGAAATGAAAGATATATATCAACACACACAATGGGAGGCAATTAAGGCTAAGAGTTCTCTGAAATGACTTTGAATCGTGGGAAGATTTTGCATGAGATTTCAGTGTTAACTAGCCATAACTTGAAAACATCAATTCCTCTCCTCGAGTTGCTAAACATTAACTACTCTTCCAAACCACTTAATATATCATTAAAACTCAGTAACTTCCCATGCTTCACGCTTTATTTGTGCATCATAACTTTCGAACGTTACCATATAACATTATTCGGAGTTAATGCGAAATGCAATTGTGAAAATCGCAATATCGTATTTTGCAAATTTTTCAGGGGTGACACAATGTCATGCTTTATTAGTTTGTGATTTTCAAAGTGCAATCACGTGTTATTAAAGTGTTATGATTGGAAAATCGGAACGGGGACATCATCGCATATCGCATTTCGGAATTTTCAATGGAATGTTAACAATTGTTACATGGAAAACTACGAGATGTGATTTGCGATGAGAGGTTTAAGCATGAGTTCCTTTTCGAAGGTTTTTAAGGAAAATTTGTAGAGTTAGCATTTATTTTCAGGGTCCCCATTTATATGTCAAATATTAACTATTACTCATATAAATGGGGGGGTTGTTACATAGTACAACATGTCCCTATCCTCTATCTGATGTATTGATCCTCTTAGATGGTGAAACATTCTCCTTGTTACCTGAATCCTGTGGTCTTACTCACTTTTTGTCCCATTTTCCCTTTTTCTTTGCATTGCCTCTCTAGTCTCGCTTTGTATGAGTTCTTCACTTCTATTGTTCATAGCAATGCTTCAGCTTTCTAATGCCCTCGTCCAATGATCTAGGCTCATCAAACTCAATCCTATATTTGAATGAAACTGGTAATCCACTAAAAAATGTCTTAATATTATCCTTCTCCTTCGTGAGATAAGGCACATACCTCAGTTACCCCAGGAACCTGCTAGTGTTCTCATCATCTGTCATAGATCCCATCTTTAGCTCATAAAATTCCTTCATCTTGTCATCAAAGTATTTTTGTAACAAATACTTCTTCCTCTATATTTTCTCAAACTCACTCCAAGTCAAATCTTCCTTGTCAATACATCTGACATTCTTCACATCTTCCCACCAAATGTCTGCTTTACCTTTGAGACTGAATGTAGCCACTCTAGCTTTCATGTTCTCTAAATAGTCATGCAACCTGAATAATTTCTGCATGCCAAACAACCACGCCTCTTCATCATGTGGTTTCTTCATCTCTCCATTAAATGTTGGTGGATTTTCTTTCATAAAATCATCCGCAAAGTATCCCCTGTCACTCCTCCTGTAAGGATGATACTAATGACAATCATAGTTCTTATCTGAATCAGAACTAGAATCATACATGTGTCTATCCCTTATCTTATCCGGAGTGTCCAAAAATCTTCCATATCTTACTGTGGCATCTCTGTCTGATATGTGACCACCATGCGACTGACTACCATATGCCCCATTAGTTCTATCCTCCTATTCATACTTGATCTGATGTCACTGGTCCATGTCACTAAAAATATAGCAAAATCTAATGTATTACTGCATTTACCTCTGTTTGTTTCTCTTGTGCCTATATGATTATGTCATTATCTGCCTCACAACTCCTTATCTCTTCCTTTAATCTTCTTAGTGTAACTTCTAAATTGGAAGGGTTCCCAACACCATATTTCTCTTCCGATTCATAGGGAGAGTCTTTGTAGTCAATCATCTTGCTAGCCATTTGATATTTCTTCTTACAAGGTGTATCATCTCAGTTAAACCAAATCACAATAAACCAACATACATTAGTATAGCTCAGGGAGGATACCTTGTCTCCAAGATAAATAAATCAGCGTGATACATGTATAACATAATCGTGACAGCATATAGAAACATAAAATGTAAGCATATGACCATACAACCGTCATTCTAGCTGGGGTCCCATTATCCATGCATGACCTCAACAACAACACACACCACGACTTCATGCATTACAACCACCATCATTACGTCACTATACACTTGACCACATGCAAACATGAACATGAATAAGCAATGCATAACCATCCACACATATGCATAAACATGTATCATCAAGCATGAATGAACAATACTTGAAATCAAACCTATAAGAATGATACATGAAACCAAGCTAGAAGAATGTAACTGAACATGCAAGATTATAACCAAAGACACTACAAAAATACATGTAAGTGACATAAATCGACATGTAACCAGTCATACATTCACAACAGTGCATTCAACAACAACACATCAAGTTTCACATGAAGACATCACTTCAACCATGGAAAACATCATGCAAATGAAACAAGCACGTGGAATGAAAGTGTGAGAGACACACATGCAACTGACATGCATGCATGACCAACACATAGCCCATCCAGTCTGAGGGGTGAACCATGCTCTCATACCACTATGTAACACCTTCCTTTGACATCTACCCAAGTAACCAACCAGTCAGGGTAAACATGCAACGAGATGCCACTATGATATGACTCGACCTCCTAAGTCATGTTAAGGAAGTGGAACCGATGGACACCCACCATACATACATCAATCATCAGCTAAAACACCCTTAGGAACCAATCCAATACTTTAAACAACTTGTCTTGGGCTTCCACTGATTTTTTGAACAATTTAAGCCTCAGTCACTCCCATGCTATAGGCATGAGCGAGACCAAAAACCCAGTCACTCTCACAAGCTTTCCTGCTAGTGACTAGAGACCAAAACTGTTAGTGCTATGCCAGTGACTCCAGGATTTGAGCCACTTTTTTAGGCCAAGAGACCAAGTCACTGCCCATAATTTATGTTGGGCAACGGGTCCCCCGCATAAGGGTTTTGCGGCTCAAAGCCCACAATTTTGGGTAGAAGTATGGTAAAGGTTCTGCGAAGTGCAGGGAGCACGAATTGTAATGGGTCGAGTCAAAGGGTTGTCCGTCCAAAAATAATGTAAAATAATAAAAAGCAAGTGAAGGTATAAATAGAGAAAAATGCTAAGGATAGAAGGCAGTTTTTGGGTAATTCCGGATTAGATCTGAAGTGTATGGGTTTGTAAAAGAAGTATTTGCTCTGAGTCTATAAGTCCGAGTCGTGTTCGGTAGTAGTTAGAGTAGGTTCTGCAACTACGTGCGCAAAGGCCTGGTAGAGTTCGCAGCTATGTGTGCAGACCCCTGCAGCTGAGTGCACAGGGTGGAATGGATTGTACTGAACAGAAGATTAATAAAGATAAGTGTTTCTGAATTATTGTGCATTGGGTCACAGATCTATATGTTTATGCTTATATTCTAAGTTTATTCATGTCTGTAAGATTTATGGTTGCACGCACTAGTTATAGTTGTTGAATGCTTGATTAAAGACCTTAAGAATTAGATCATACCTATAATAAACACCTTAACAATAAGAATCTAAGAAGTGCCTTGTCGTCGAGCTATGCGAAGGCTAGACATCTGTGCAGAATAGCGCGAGCATGCAGATTGGTTCGCGACCCTTCCAGTTTTCATCAAGACATCCCTAGGGTGTGGAAACCTGGTTCCAGCACCCTCCCTACTACCTCGGGTGAGACTTCAGTCTGCACTCCGTAGATTGTTGCCAAAAGGGCCGATAGTGCGGGATTTGTTTGGCTAAAACACTTTCGAACTTGGCTCAGGCCCCATCAAGCCAACAAATGGTTCTGTTGTTGGGACCAGGATCTACCTAAGGGATGTCTGATGTCGAAATGCTGGAACCCTATGAAGAAAGAAATTGAAGATTGGTTGGAGCAATAGTTGCACGAGTTCGTGTTATAGGAAAATAAAACCCCACAGATATTTGAGAAGAGGTGGTTGGATCGCTACATATATATGGAGATCAATGAGATCTTCTTCGTGACCTTCTCATTAGAACTGTATGGTTGGATTGTGAGGCTAGCTGACAGTCTAGGAAGGTGCAAGCTTGATTAACCGATAGTGTGGACTTTAGATTTGGTGCGCTCGCTAGAGGCATCTGAAGATAAGATTGCATGGGCAGTAGATCATTGGCTGGATCAGATAATAGGAGGGTTTATCACTGAGTTCGTGATAGACACAACCATGAGCTACAGCGAAGTTGAGCGACGTTTTCTCAAGGGACCAAGAGGTAAGTAAATCAAATCACTGAATACCTGGATTAAAATGTTGTTATGTGAAAAACGTATTATACGAATCCATTGATGTTTGGGATAATGAGGAGCGAAGGAGGCTACCACGGGATTGAAGGATTAGAACAGTCCGTTGATTTCTCTTTCCCAAGAAAGAGAGGAGGAGCTCGCTAGGTTCTCTCCGAGAAGTGCGGTCCGGTTGATAAAGCACCGCATTCCACAATTACCACCTCCATCCACGCCATCCCCCACTTCGCCTACCTCAACCCCATCTTCACCCACCCTGCCTCCACCACCTCCAAGGGTGGGAATGGCGAGTGCGATCAAGTTGCCCATATTTAGAGGCGTAGGAAATGAGGAACCAGATTAGTTCTAGTTCATGGTAAAGGTAGTATGGGAAGCCCAAGTTGTTACAAATGATAACATTAAAAAGGCTACGTTAGTAAACACACTGCGGGATCACATGTTGACGTGGTATATCAAGCACTCTAGCGATCATCCAAATGTTGGAATAGTGGAGATCCAAGATGCATTGAATAAAGAGTTTAGCCAACTGAAATCAGAAACTTAGTTAATCATCAAATTTAAGGAAATTGTGATGCTCCCAAGGGAGACTCCATGGGATCTGGATTAGCGCCTGAAGAGTATGATCCATGAGGCTAATATGACGCTTTCAGATGCGCAGCAGTCTGCCTGGTTTGTCGCATCCTTGACATAGCACCTAAGGATAGTGCTGTCACAACAGAAGATCTCAACCCAGGCTAAAGCATTAGAGATAGTGACGAGTTTGCATGAAACTCCAATACAAGATCCTGGGTTGGGAGTTCAACAAATCCACATGCAACTACAAAACCTATGCTTGGAGATGTAAAGCCTGAAGCAAGATAGGGCGCCCTGACTAGAGGCACGTGAAGAAGTTTGGTGTATCAAATGCAAAGGCTAGGGTCACGACAAGGATCACTGCCCTCTATTCGTGAACCATTTGGTGGGAGGGGGACCGATGCCATTGAGGCTGGAGGTACAAGGAAGGCCAAGTGCAGCACCTGCACTCTGGTGTGCGATTTTTCAGGTAGGAGGAAAGCATGCGATGGACAACTGTCACCTGTTGCAGAAGTATACCCAGACTCCGCAACAACTGTATTGTAACTTCTGTAGATCAGTAGGTCACGATGAGCGAACATGTCGAAGATATGAGCTAATGATGGATAGGACCCCAGCATATCGAATGCAGACTGAAGCGCGAGGTTTTGATCTAGCCACAGGGGCCTGTGGTGGATTCCAAGGACACGGACAAGGGAGAGGAGGAATGGGACCTTGATGAGGGCATGGACAACTGATCTATTATAATTGTGGAGGGCCAGGGCACTACGCTCACGATTGCACCAACTCGATGAGAATATCTTGTCCGTACTGTGAGCAGTTTGATCATGAAATGGTAGATTGCCTGACGTTGATCACCTAAATGCGCAAGAAAGGGGTACTACAGGCCACTCCAACTCAAAATATCCAAATGATGAGATCCAAACCACGCAAAGAGGACCCCAGTGTAAACATGGTACTCAGAAGCAGCACAACTACAAGGGAAGATAAGAGGAAACAACCCAAAGAAGATTTGAAGGTTTGCGAGGCTCCTACCAAGGAACTTGAGTCTGAGATGGAAAATGTGAAGGAAACATTTAAGGAAGCTGAGAAGAGCTTCATGGAAGCCTCTACTTCAAGTAGTAAGGATCATCTTGAGCCAGGAATGGATCCTTCTATGCTTACTACCTTTTTAGAGACATGTATGAAGCTGCTACATGACAATAAGGCAGTTAAGGAACTACAAGAGCTGATCACTAGGTGCATAAGGTCAGGAGAGCCACGCATGGTCCGCAAGCTTGGAAAGCATACTTTGCGTACTGGACAGGAAATGCAATTGACGGCGCAAATTGGTGAGTATGAGATAGATTAGGTCATCCTGGATTTGGGGTCAGACGCAAATGTATTACTAAAACAAACGTGGGAACGCATGGGCAGGCCCGCACTGCAATGGTCTCCTATTCAATTACGGATGGCCAACCAACAAAATATCTTACCAATGGGAAGGTTGCAAGGGGTGACAATGGACATTGAAGGTGTAAGTACGCAGACGAACTTTGAGGTAATAGAAATTGTTTATGACAGTGATCCATACCCCGCGTTGCTAGGAATAGACTAGGCCACAGACATGAATGGGTTCATTGACTTAAAAATATGGAAGATGATATTCGAGAAAAAGTTGCTCTATGTAATAGTTCTACTGGACCCAGCCGAAGGAGTGCACTACATTGAACCTGTGCGTGATGAGGACAGTGATGATGAACTAGACTAGACTACATCGACGAGATAATGGTGCAAGACCAGGATTGGGTGAATCCAACAGAGGACATGAGAATCTCATGGGAACATAACAGTTCCTGCACGTCGGACTCAGATGAAGAGATAGAGCGATGGCAGAACCGATTTCATTAATTAACAATGCTAAATTGTAACATGATGATTAGATCACTACGACGCGTGACAACCAAAGTAAGGAAACTTCCAGCAAATTATGGCGCAACAAATGGGGAGGAATTCGTAGGCCACTATGGAACTACAATCATGGAGTAAGAGCGGCGCGGTGTGCAAAAAGGGGCGCTATGCATCCCAACTACACAAGGGTGGAGTACACCTTGTAAGATTAGGTGGAACGGGTGCGAATGTAGAAGGCCGCTACATATATGGGTTGGAGGCATTCAGCATCAAACACAGTCTGGGAAACCAGGATGAAGCGGTTTGGGTACCTTCCTTCGACGAGGGGTTCGATGGGCCAATAGGACTGTAAAAAAATGGGGTGTGCGAAGATGACCCTATCCATGATCAAACATGATGCAACCTGGAAGGTAGAGAGAATTTCCCCGACCATTGCCCTTGCAGTTTGGACTAAACGTAAGGACCTGGGCAAAGGAATTCGGTGGTTGCAGGAACCATTCGGCATGGCAGCTTGAGACTTCACGAACTCGATGAAGAATGGGCATGATTGAGGAGGAAAAGCGCGATGTTGGATGAAGAAATCAACAAAATGAAAATCAGAGTCGCACAAGCGGGCCACACAAATATGAGAATAAGGGGACCAGACCTGGCCGGTCCTACTATGGTACTAGAATGAGTTGCGACCCTGCTATCATGGCTGTGACCGCACCAAAGAGGGAGTGTACCATATACAATAGAGCGCGATGGGCTACCAGATACAAAGGTAATCGAAAGGTGCCTACAGCCCAGGCTAGCAGGAAAATTGAAGTCCCGCACCAAGGGTGCGACCAGTTCACTATCCATAGGAGGCCCAGTCTCAGAGCTCCATGTAGTTGGAAGATGGCGCGGGACTATAAAGGAGGCTATAGGGGGATTGCGTGGCTCAAACGTGGCGAGCAAAATTAGTATGAAGCACAGAATGTGTCCGCGTATAAGGGACTACGCTGCCACGTGGGGAGGATGGAAGGTGAGCATTGCAGATACTGTTCATGACAAGATGTCCCACTTAAGACACCGAGGAGTAGATGGCAGGCAATTAAGACACAAGGTTGAATGAATCTACAACCAAAATCACATTAATGAGCCATGAAAGGGGGGAACAGTCGAATTTGAATTCAAAGAGGCATATAAAGCATAGGTGGCCTATCACCAAACAACCCTTGGCACTTTGCATATTAAGTCATTCCATTATCAAGAAAATAGGAGCATGATGAATGAGGCAGTTGTGAGAGCAAGTTCGTGGTTTCAAGCATTGCTGAAGGATACACAAGAGTCCCTAATTAGGATGATAGCCATAACCAAGGATGTTACGTGGAACCATATGCTACAGGTAGGGCGTACAGCTGAGATCCCTAAATCACCCTGGGCACCGTAAACCAAGAAGGACCCAAAGGTAGTAGGACCGGTCCAGATGTCTCTGTGAAATCTGTGATTCGACAAACTGTCGATGGAAGAAAAGGGAAAAATGGTTAATATTGAGAGCAATGATGAGGAAGAGGATCCTCCGACCTTTGTCAAGGAGATGGAACTAGAGGAAGAGATGGAAGAAGATATCCAGCTAGTGCAGGCTCCAGCAAAATGACCTAAGTATGTCCCTCCATGGAAAGGGAGGGTCAAGGTACCTAAAGATTTGGATGCCGTTAAAAATGCACTTATAACCCCGTCCCTCCCTAAAGGGGTTTTGTTCAAAGGAACGGTAATTGGCTGCATTCCCACTATGAAATTTGAAGACTGGGACCTTGCGGATAATGAGAAGTTTCCCCATTTGGAAACTGGCAAACTGATGGAACAAATCACGGAGGGGGCCGTTATAACACTACAGCTGCAGAAAGGGCTACAATGGGTGGAGGAGGTCGGGCTACTCCACCTCCTGTCAATTCCACACTTTCATCGGGCCCCAATCACGATAGTTGTCATCAAGTAACTGCTTTGCTTGGTGCATGATGAGTACTTATGGCTAGAAAAACCCATCCCCATCATGGTGGAGCTCATTCATAGGATCTCTCGGCTTCCTTGTGAAGGAAGGGACCTCGCGGAAATAGTTGGCACGAGTGGCAACTTGACAATTGCCGAAGCCATGAAAAAGAAATATAAGTTGGAGAAAAAGTAGAGAGTGTATGTTATTACTAGTATTCAGGACATAGGGGTCCGCATTGCTACCCAATTGCTGGCAGGAAAGGTGATGAGAAAATGTTGAGGCAGTGAGGTACCAGCAACAGTCATCGCATTAGCTGAGCAATGCGCAGAAGGTGTATTGTTCAATTGGGCACAGTTCCTCCACGACAAATTCCTGATGAATTACAAGGAGGCCCAGGAGTAGGGTAAGACCTTGCACTATGTGTGATTGCTCTTATCCATCCTATTGGTTACAGGTGAATTGCCCGAGGATAGTCAGTTTGCCCCGGTGGACCAGGATTGGCCAGAGGTAGCAAAATACACACTGTATGGGCAACGAAGGATGCCACAAGAATCTGAGAAGTCAATATTTTCTAGATACTGATGGATGCAAACATACGACAATGGATCAACCAGCAACCCCACCTATTTGCTGAGGTATATGACAGTGTGAAGAACGTGGCTAACTTTAAGGTAGATATGCACCATGTGTATATCCACGCGCGCAAGGATCCAGAGCAGACATGGACCACGCTTCCCTTCATCGCCATTGATGATGTTGTTTTCGTGATGCTCGATACTTGGCCACTGGAGTGGTGTGGACCAGATGTGGTAGGGCGTGATGAGACTGCAATCCAGAAATAGAAGGTGACTGCCAGGTTCCTAGCACAACAAAAATGAAATGAACAGCTCGCTGAGGAAGTACGGGCGTCCCGGTAGGCAGCGCAGGCTGCCACAGACAAGGCGACAACAGGAGGGGCTGCTACAATAGCGGATGAAAGTGACCCGAATGTGACCACAGAGCTGGAAGTGGATAATGTGACAGAAGGTACGGAGCTAACCACTACCTGTTCACCCTTAAAACGACCACACGCAATAGAACAATCAAGATCATGGAAGAAGACCAAGGGGTCCAAGTTGGATGGGGAGCCTATCATATTGACCGAGGGCGACCTATGTGACATTAGTGATACAGTTCGCGAAGTCACCAGGGAGGCGCTCCAAGAGGAAATGATGGAGTAGCAGACTATGTTGGGGGCACTCAGGATGCAATTGTAGGAAATTTAGATACTATCCCCACAGCAGGGAAGGGTAGTTACCTACGGGGCTACATGTACGTCAGCAACTAAACAGTTGCTGCAAGCCGAAATGGCTAATACGATTGCGCTACTGGAAGGAGCACTAACAGTAGACAACGCGGAGGATAGAACCATGGTAGGCTAGATCAAAGGATTGGGATTAAATTTGGCTACCCTCCTGCGCGAAATTTTATACCAGCTACAGGATGGAGCAACGGTAGAGCTGTGCGCTAGGGAAGGTCACGCAATATAAATGCTCAGCGAACAACGAATCAACATCGAGCAGTTGAGCCTCCAACGTGATGAAGCAGTAGCAAAAAATTGGAAATTGGAGAAAATTGTTGAGGAAGCATGTTGTCGTGCCCCTGAGCTCGAGATTGCGATAGATTTACCTATAGGCATACAGATCCACAAGTTGGCTAGTGGGTTCTGCGAAACGAAGGAACAAGCAGCAAAAATCCAGTTGGACCTCAGTTTGGAAATTGTAGAGCTCAGACTCAAGGTGCAACCCTCTACACCACTAGAGGTTAGAGAGCAATGTCAACATGCCATCCAATCTGAGCAGGAAGCAATAGCACGTGCCATACAGGAGTGCACTGGCTTGTTAGATCAGTCATTTATCATGGTCACTTCACTATAGGAAGACCCGACATTACAACGGTTAGACACCGAAGCACGGGAGTTACAGTAGACCTATGATAATGTCTGGGGGACCATGCAGACGGTTGCCCTTACTCAGTGATTGGCCAAGATGAGGGAGGCCCAGGCTCTCAAGGCACAAGTCGACGCCACTCGCTAGAAAGAAGTAGCCCTTAAAGAACACATCGAGCCTTGGCCTGATGAGGCATTTGCGGTCACCAACAACATCGAGGGAAATCTAGCCCACAAGCAGGTAGTATACGAACTCAGAGAAGCAAGTGACTTTAACAATGAAATATCGGGGGCTCGCGCACAACGAGTATAGTAGATGGCGGAAGAATGTGTTGTGGACGTAAGAGAAGCACACAAGCTATTGAACAGCCTCTGCGTGAAGATTATTGCACCAACCGAGTGACTCGGGATGAGTCACAATGATTGTGTTGGGGGCCTGTTAGGCAGCGGGTCCCCCACGTAAGGGTTTTGGGGCTCAAAGCCCACAATTTTGGGTAAAAGTATGGTAAAGGTTTCGCAAAGTGCACAGAGCGCGAACTGTAATGGGTTGAGTCAAAGGGTTGTCTGCCGAAAAATAATGTAAAATAATAGAAAGCAAGTCGGCCTACCCATGGTCCGTAGACCATGGGAAGTTATAAATAGACCAAAGTTCTAAGGATAGAAGGTAGTTTTTTGGTAATTCCATATCAGATCTAAAGTGTATGGGTTTGTAAAGGCAATATTCGCTCTGAGTCTATAAGTCTGATTCGGGTTTGGTAGTAGTTAGAGTAGGCTCTATAGCTGTGTGCACAAAGGCCTAGTAGAGTCTGCAGTTGTCTGTGTGGACCCCTGCAGCTGAGTGCGCATGGTGGAACGGATTGTACTGAACATAAGATTAATAAAGATAAGTGTTTCTAAATTATTGTGCATTAGGTCGCAGATCTATATGTTTATGCTTATATTATGAGTTTATGCATGTCTGTAATATTTATGGTTGCGCGCGTTGGTTATAATTGTTGAATGCTTGATTAAAGACCTTAAGAATTAGATCATACCTATAATAAACACCTTAACAATAAGAATCTAAGAAGTGCCTCGTTGCTGAGCTATGCGAAGGCCAGAAAACTGTGTAGAATAGCGCGAGCACGCAGACTAGTTTGCGACCCTTCTAGTCTTTATCAAGACATCCCTAGGGTGTTGAAACCTGGTTCCAGCACCCTCCCCTACTACCTCTATGAGGCTTCAATCCACACTCTATGGATTGTTGCCGAAAGGGCCAGTAGTGCGGGATTTGTTTGGCTAAAACACTTCCGAACCTAGGTCAGGCCCCATCAAGCCAAGAATTTAACCATCTCTTCAAATCAGTAAAATAACATGGAAATTACAGTACTAAAGAAAATACTTGTTCAAGAAATTGACTCAACCCCTACTAGCCCTGACAGGTATTTCATCAAACATAATGCAAATTTGTAATCTATAGGTGTAATTAATAGTTATGAGCATAGGGGTCTCATACTTAGCTAAGAATCACTAAGAACCATTGATGCCTCAACACATCAACTATCATTCCATTCATTAGGTCATAGATACATTAATCATTCAATTATCAGTAAAAACATGATGAGAGCCACACATGGCTGCTGATCTGGAACATGTAAATAACCAACATAATAGGGAAAATTATCCATGAAATCACATCCATATAAACCACATATAATCCATCATAATACTCATAGAAATACAAGGAGAAATAACCTTTCATTAATGATGAAAAATCCAAACCTGGGATGGGACTTCCACGTTCCACCTGACCGTAGAATGGCTGAGCCAAATCTCTCTTCAGCCATTCACCCCCGTGCCAAATTCCAAGCATGAATGTGGGATCTCATAGAACACATCAATCAAAACCATACATGGCTTCCAGAGGGCATCCATCTCAACCCATCAAATAGTGATTCCACCTCACGGTCAGACATCACAAAACCATCATTGAATCGGTCTCTATCCTAGCCATCAAGGGCTCCAGAGTTTTTGTTTCAACCAAGGCTCTAGGACTAGTAACTCAACCCATAGTTTCTGCTGAGCTCTAGAGAATTTTTCCAATCAGGGCTCCAGGACTAGTAACTCAACCCACCAAGGGCTCCAGAGTGTTTGTCCAACCAAGGCTACGGGACAAGTAACTCAACCCAAGTTGTTAGAAGGCTCTAGAATGTTTGTCCAACCAAGGATCCATGAACTAGTAACTCAACCCAAGCTAAGGAAACATGAGAACCAATCAAAAACAAAATATGAAAGTAAACCCACAATCACCATGGTTATTCAAGAAATGGCAAGGCTACGCAATCCACTATCAATCCCGACCATCCGCCATGCTAACTTCAGATCACAACCAAAAATCTACATGCATATGCCATGCATGCCAAAACTAGTGAAGAAAACATACATGCAACTCAGTACCTGCAAGAAAATTTGATGTAGCTGCTGATCCTGATTCCCTCTTGCTTCTTGCTCCAAGAATCCAAGTATGCCACACCCACCAAGAGTGCTCCAAGAAAACTTTAATTCTCCAAGAGTATGAGAGAGAGAATAATGTGAGAAAGAGATCCAACACTAAATTGACAAAAGGTTACCAACTGAT
This sequence comes from Pinus taeda, assembly GCA_000404065.3. Classification (NCBI taxonomy): domain Eukaryota; kingdom Viridiplantae; phylum Streptophyta; class Pinopsida; order Pinales; family Pinaceae; genus Pinus; species Pinus taeda. Next base: position 83,650 of record APFE031672197.1, on the reverse strand, counting down.
GCTCTGAAGCCTTTTCATGGATAACGCCTCTATTTTCTTCATTTTCCATTATTTTCCTTCATTTTCCAACTCACATGCAACCTGTGACCTTTCACCTCCTTTTTCTCCTAATTTCCATTATTTTCATAAATAAATGTGCCAAAAATATATTTTACCTTTCCAAATCCTTAGCCATTGCCTTTGCGAATTTCCTTAGTCATAAACAATCACAAGTGATCCTCATCACTAGGACTCCGCCCAACATTCATCTTGGAATAAGTGTTCCATCATATGTGGTTATTATTTTTCCTTTATTTACTTTTATTACATGGAATTTTCACTAGGTCTATTACAACCACCATGACCAATAAAGAAGAGATGAAAAACATTTAGAATGTATTATTGCATTGGCCAAAGCATACATGATCAAGGTTGTATAAGGAATAAAATGAAATGCATAAAAATAAATGGAACACAAATAGTTAAATATAGTAGATATTACAATAATATAGTGGAAAGCCAATTTTTATTAATAAATCAAATAACTGAATAGTGTAGAACAAAAACTGTCTAGAATAGTGTTAGCTATCTCTAAACAGAGAGATATGGTATTTGTGCACATTCGCAGATTCTAGTACACTAAGTTTAAATAATGGCATATTAATATAAAGAAAGAATGATAGAGGCATAAAATCTTATCCATACATGATGAATCACCAAAAGGGTCATCGACCCTGGGTGTTTAGTTGGTACATTAGTTTCTCAAGGGTGCAACGTTTGGATACAATATCCATTTGGGGTGCATGATAACTCATTGCAAATAACAATTGAAGGATAAAATATTTCCATTAGGGCCCCAAAATTTTCCATAAAGCATTGTTTAGGGCATCAAAAGGGCCCTATAAGTTTGGGAACCAAAATCATATAAAAACTCCAAAGAAGATGAAGAACCATTGACACAGTGGAAGAGGTGCATGGCTAGTAATGTTCACCCAAATGAATACTCCCCACTTAATAAGAAGAAATAATCAGCATTCTGTCATGCTCCCTCATCAGATGGGGAAATTTCTATTGAGTTTCGCTCCTGGTGAGCAACATTCCTTGATGATGAAGCTTCCCTATTTTAACAATACAGTGCATTTATTTGTGTTTCTGGTAGGTACCATTTGTCATGTGTCCATGATTTGATCCACTATAACCTATTAAATGTAGTCAGGGTTGGGTTCTATGGGGACCAACTACTAGACTACCTCTGAGGTGTCCAATAGATGTGTAAAATATGGTCGAAGAAGCTCTGCGTTAAATAGTGGGTGTAATCCAAAGAAAGGTGGAACGATCAATTCAAAATAATTTCACTCACAACCATTATTATTGTGTAACGCAATTTTGATGCACTAGGATGTTCCACCGATAGAAAAGGAATATCCCTAGGATATAATCCCAACTAGACTCTACACCGTTTTGTTTAGGAGTCACATCTGGTATGTAGGCCCGACTTCCATCACATTGGTTATTAGTTTGCTTTGGAAAAATAGACAACAATCATTAGAGAACAAATAAACACTTAAAAAATGTAAACGAGTGATTTATAGGTTCTAAACATGTGAAATTTTATGCATATAACAATGACCAAGTGATATTTACATGAATCTTAGGAGAAGCAGTGTTAGAAAAACTTCAAATAAAATTGATGTACCTTATAAAGATAAGTGCATTGATTATAAGTAAATTAGTATCCAACAAAATTTTGAAAGCACATACATTTCACAACTCAATACATGATGTATGCCTAAATCAATAAAACACCTTACTTACATAAGCATAAATACACACACACATACCATTTGATCATCGCAAGATAAATCCTACAATAATTGATGACACATCAGAGAATAACAAACCTTGAACTCAAAGAGATTGAGAAAATGAAATAATCATAGCATTATCACATGAAGAATCCATGACATCTGAAAGTGGAAGTAACAAATCACCACTTGCATTCACCATAGGTCTATTAGTTCTCAAAACAATGTGCATCGAAACTGTCCAAAATTAAAAGTCTTTTGTATTGAGTCATAATGGTATATTTATATAAAATGGAGTGACCTTCCACCTACCCATATGAGTTTTGAGTTACCCTATGACCTTTTATATTCCTACATGACTATCTACTTTGATCTCTATTCTACTATTAACATATTCCATGAAAGAAATGAAACACTCTCAATTTACTAATCTAGTGATAGAAATTTCTAGGACATCCAAATGTAATTCTTGTACTAGATAGGTCCACCAAATCTTGCAACCCTTTACAAAACCAATGAACTTATCTTGTAATTCATCCCCATGCATGTGAATACATTCCAGGGCATTTGGAAATAGAGTGGAATTATTCCCTTTCACTTGATTTGATAAAGTCACCAATTTCATGTATATCCTGACTAAATCTACTACATATTGAGTATTTTTCTCCTTAGTAACTTGCAAATATTCTTTGTTAGCAACTTGTTTGAAGGGGCTCAGAAATGCTTTAATTACTTGTTTGATTTATTCTTGCATCTTTATATTTCCGAGTGAACGAATAGAAGGAACTTTATTCACTTGAATAAGAGATTCTAGCCCACTATGTAAGTGTTTGTATGAGGCTATTACCTTGTCCAAATCTTTCACCAACTTATCATGTGAATGAACCTTGATGCAGATTGAAACCTTATCATTTTCTATTGTTATCCAATATTTCTTTGGAATTTCTTTAGGTGCATCTGGATATTCAATGGTCAACTTATGCATGTTGTTGATGGTTACAATGGCTATTTTAAGCATCACTCCTCTATCCTTAGATTATGCCTGCATATATAGGAACTATGATATAACCTAATGTAGTTTCATCATTTCTTGGTAAACCAAGTCCATGGAATCTCCCAACATTGTTGCCTCTTCTTGAATATACATGCAACTATTTTATGTGTGAATGGGCATAGAAAGGCATGATTCTCCTTTCATAGTTGTGCAACACTTTTCTTAGAGGCAACAAGTTTTCCTTGTAGATCAACAACCTGTTTGTTTAGGCTTGTCACATTCATCGTTGTGGCTATCACAAATGCAATCCCAACTGAGGCAATTATTTCTTAGTTCATGGTGGTATTTATGAAGATATATTTTTTTGTGACCACCGATATAGGCTTGGTTGGATTCTTTGCATAACATTTTTGTATATCTTGTATTGAATCTGATCGAAAGTGATCCTCGTAATATCCAATACCTCTTCTTCTTCTTCTTGTGGGATACCCAATCCTTGAAGTGGGAAGTGTCCACCAGTAATTGGAGTAGATGGTGGGATATCCAAAGGAGGCATATTTAGGTGCATCTTAGGGCCTTGTGGTTGTTGACCATTCGTTGCTTTGATCTTTTGTTCCCAAAGAAGATCCTACTCAGTTTGTTTCTCTAGAGATTCTTGCTTCCTTTTGGCCTATACTTATTCTCTCAACCTCTTTTCTTCTTTGGCCTTCCTCCTTTGTTCTTTCTCAATTTTCCTTTTGGGTTCCTTTCCTTCTTGTTTCTTACGCATTTCTTCTTCTTCTTGCTTTCTCTTTTGTTCCTCTTCTCGTGTTTTTTCCTTTGCTTCTTTTCTACATCGTTCTTCTTCTTCTAATTTACTCCACTTTTACTCCTCCTCTTGTTTCTTCGATAGACCTTCCTCTTTCTTGTGAAGCTCCTCTTCTCTTTTTCTTTTTCATATCTTGTTTCTTTCAGGATATTTTTGCATTTGTTCCTTCAAGGTATTCTTCTCCATCATGTTGTCCCTCATTCTGTTAATGTTGGATTTTCTCTTGCTAATAGACTTTCTTCTTATTTTGTTTCATGTTTTTGTCTTCCTGTCCCTTATTTATTTTAAGAAAATCGCTTCTATCCTCAAGACTCATGCTTTCCCTATACTCATCATCTGATTTCTCTCCCTCTTCCTCTTTCCACTCATTTTCCCCTATTGCCCTCGACGCATTATAAAATTTTATTACCTTATATTCTTCACCAACTTTAAAATGTGTATAGGAACATGCAAAGGCAACTGCCCTAGAATGTGTAGATGCAACACCCTTTGGATCATACTTTCAAAATTCAAAATAAAAAAAACATAAACCTTTTGTATTGTTGAGGGGAACATAGGCCATGACCCCTTCTTCCCTTTTGCTAATGTCTTTGATAGGCCAGTGGTTAATTGGTAGAAAACTTCCTGTAGAAGTAATATATCAGTCACCATTGTTGGGAGAGCATTAAGAGGTTTATAAGCACTGAAAAATCTAATATATGTTTCTTCTCTAATAGAGAACCAACCTATAACCTCAATAAGGGTATTTCAAGCTCTTTTTGACATGCAAGGTGGGTAATTTCCAAAGCATGCCTGATATAGAAGAGAATTGAAATATTTTGGAGTTGCCTGATATGAACCTGTTGAGATATGTTGCCATTGATGGCAACAAGGTTATGGAAACAAAGTGTTCAGTGATGGCAGGTGGCAGTAGGAGGCACAGGTGTCAAAAAAATACCTTAAGGAGCATGTTCGAGGCATAGAAGAAGGGTAAAAGATGAGAATTAATGTAGAATATTTGGAGTCAAGTTTGGAGCCCTAGATGACATCAAGTGTAGGTGTAATCCACCCATATGGATAGAGATCTGAAATAATCTTTCCAATTCTATATGAAAGTCCTAAAAATGCCTCCTTGATCAAAATTTAGAGCCAGTGAAAGTTCTATGACCCCAAGGCATTTATAGTAGAGTTAAAGAGTGTGTAGGAGCCTTTGGTGCATGATCCAAAATGGATTTTGGATAGACTCCTAAGTCTATGTGTTCCTCATAGAGGAAAATGAAAGTCCAAGGAAGTTCTTAGGAATGGCCTCATGGCAGAGATATTTTCATTCTGAATCTACTACAACTTGAATGGACAAAAATGGACTTAGGATGCAGAAGTTATCGCAGAAAGAAGATGCCCTTTGTTCTTTATAAAAAGAGGCAAAATCCCCTAAAATGGGCAAAAAAACCTTGATAAAGGGAAATCGCATTGGAGGAGGTCCAAGAGGCAGACTTAAGCAGAAAGGGGTTGAAACCCTCGATTTCCGATCTCCGATATATCGGGTCGGAGATAGGCCTGCGTGCGATGGCAGGACCCCTGGCAATGTGATTGCGATCACCGATATTGGCGAATCGGCATCGTTGGTGGCATGAGATAAGGGACGAACCCCCGGGTCAATGCAACTTGTGATTGTGATTTATCGCATCACAATGTCACATCGTAGCAATGTAAAAGGGGTTATAATGCTGGACTCGATGGACTTTATAGGCACAGTTTGATAAAATTTGAGTTCCAGTAAAAGGGACTTTTCTGTGTATTAATGCTTTTCCTTGTAAAAACGGAAATACAAAGGAAGGCGATAAAGCGGACCTGAAACAAAATTATAAACACGGTGTCATGTTATTTGAGTTTCAAAAGCGGGATTTCAGGTGGGCCTTGAGCGATAAGCGGTATTTGGCCAGCTCCGCCTGATCCCATACAATGAATGACGCGTGGCTATCGGAGGAGAGAGGAAAACCGCCTTTTCGGGTGGGTAACCTCCGCATTCCTAAGCCACCCGAAATCGCATGTTGACCATTGGATCGGAGATCACCCAGATCGACGGTGGAGCTTGTGAAAGTGACCCAAGGTAGACCCGGTGTGATATTAGGGTGATTGCAATAAATTTTGAAGTCCGATAGAAAGGATTTTGTCGAGTTTTCATGTATTTCTCGTGTATTTGGGATTTTTCCCAATACATTAATGCAATGCGATATAACGCTTAATGGTGGACCCGATAGGGATTCTAGGGGCGATTGAATGGGATTTCATGTCCGAAATACATGCCCTATAATGTATTTTCCAGAAAATACTTGTGTAATGGATTTTTCTCTAATTTCAGGTTTTGCCTAAGAGAAGGCCCTGAAACCTCTATAACCACTCCTGATCATCATGCCACACTGCAAGTAGGCATTTTTACAGGAAATGATGCATTTTGATGCCATGAAGCCGCAGAGTCAGATTGCCAGCCTAACTGATAGGGAGCAGAGAGCTCGCAGAGCTACAGAGGGATAATGAATCGCAGAGAAACAACTGGGGTAGTCGAAAAGCCAGAAAAGTACCTCAAAGGAGGCAGAGAGCTCAATTGAGAGCAAGAAGAAGCAGAAGCAGAGTAGAGAGAGCGAAAGCTAATGCGCAGAGTCGCTGAGGGAGTCTTTGGGGTCACTTGGAGGTCAAGTGAAAATCCAGAGAGCTTAAAGTTGTAGAAAGCCAAAGCTGGAGAGCTAGAGCCAGAGCTAGAGCCAAAGCCAAGAGCTAGAGCTAAGAGCTAGAGCTGAGAGCCAGAAAATCGAGAGCTTCAAGAGCCAGGGATAAGATGGTGTCTAAACCCACTGTGTTCTATGTAAACCAATGGAGTTGAGTGAGGAGCTTGTAAACAGACTTATACCATAATCCCAGAGAGCCTAGTTGAGTTGACTAGAGCTCACAGAGACGTAGCCCAAGAGTTTCGGGTGAACTCCTAATTAAATTGTTGTCTTATGTGTTTGTTTTATGGCTACATTGTTTATTGTTATATGTATGTTATATTAGCATAAACAACAGAATTTTAAAGAACATAAACAGTCAAAAATAAACACCAGCATGCACCTTATTTTCAAGCATTATTAATTCCGCATTGGTTAATCATAAAGACTTGGGAATATTTAAGGTTTGGAAGTGGGAGAGGTTCTTGCAAGTTAGACAAGAAGCCTAAGTGCCCCATTTTCAGATCAAGTGGTATCAAAGCTTGAGATTGATTAACCCCACCTTCAAAGAAGGTTATATTAGAATGCTTGATTGTCAGAGCAAAGATAGCTTGTCTAAAAGGTGTTTGGGCAGTCAAGGATTGATTGTCTGATTGATTGTATGCTTGTTGCAGCCTGACTGTTTTCTGAGTAAGCAGAGGTGAAGGGAAAGCTATTGATAGCTCAGTCTAGGAAGGACAAGAAGGAAGAAGGGCTGAAGGCATTCTTCTTATCCCAAAGTACCTCAAGGCAATCCTTGAAGAAAAAGAGGTTTGTTGGAAAAGGTTGCTGAATAAAGCTCTTTGTTAATCTTGTTTGAAGTTCTTTTGTTCATTGGTATAATGACAACTTCTACAAGTGAATCCTCAAATCCTCCATTTTTCACAAGAGTCTTTGATGAAGACATGAAGGAAGATTTGGCCACCATGATGGATATCATGAGAGAAATTTATGAGGATGAAAGGAAGAGCAACATACTTAGAGAGCAGTTGAATTCCATGGAGGAAGAGAAGCAAATGCTTTCTGACAAATTGTAGGAAATGGAGAGGCAACTTCATATTGCAAATATGAACCTGGAAAGGATGCATGAGTTGGAGGCACAACTCTTTGTTGCACAAGAAGCCTTGGTCAAGTATTAGCTTGAAGAAGAGGTAAATAATTACAGTTTGTCTTCAATTTCCTCTAAGAATGCTTATATTGGTTCTTTTGAAAAACATACTAGAGGCATAGGTTCCAAGCTAATGTCCAAGATGGGCTATAAAGGGAAAGGCTTGGGTAGACTTACACAAGGTATTGTTGAACCAATAATAGTTGAGGAAAGGCCTAAGTATTTGGGTCTTGGCTATGGACAAGCTTATGGAGAAAGTTCCAAAGTTGCCATGAAGGCCATTAAAACAGCTCCAAGAAGGAGTTGCATTATAGAGTGTGAATATTGTATTAAGGAAGAATGCAATAGCTTGAAACATTATTTGCAGGATGCAGGTGTTCAGAAGCACACACTTGATCCAAAGAGTTGTGGAAACTTAGAAAGCCTTGAAGAGATTGATGGTGTTCCAGATGGAGCTACTTCTTCATTCAATTCACCTCCTCATGAAGGCAAGAAAGGTGAAAGAGAAAGGTATGAAGATGGTTCTAATCATCTTCCTTTTGATTTTGCAAAGCATGATAAATTTCCACATAGACACGGGAAAAGTATTTGTTGTTCCTTTTTTGGTTTGGATAACCATAATGTTTCTAGATGTTGAAAGAGAATGGCCACATACAAGAAAATTTTGAAGGAAAGGAAGCAAGAAGCCAAAGGTCCATTGGACAAGGCAAACCATGCTGTCAAGAGGATGCACATGCAGCACACTTACTGCCATAAGCAAGGACATCTTGCCGCAAAATGTTGGACTCTAAATCCAACAATGCTTCCACCAAAGTTGAAGAAAGTGGAAAGAGAACATGGCAGAAATGGAAAGGAAGATTCCATGAATGATGTGTTTTAGGATGACTCACATGTTGATGCTAATGTGCAGACAAAGGTAGTACCTTTGAAAGGGATTGGTAAGAAACGGTTAGAGTTCTTATCCTATTAAGATTGCATGTCGATTGATGCATCTATTTGCATTTCTTTGTTAATGGAATGCAATTTGTGAGATTTTACCAAGAAGGTGAATGGAGAAGTTAAGCAGGAGACTCACTTTATTGTTGCAACATTATATTTCATTTCAGCTTTGAAAGTATAGTGTGCTTAAGCGAAAGTTGAAAGATGAAATGCATACATGAGTTTGATGTGTAGGAACACAGGGATGTTGATGATCTCCTTGTTTCTGAACATGTATGAGTAATTAACTTGCAAGGTTGATTTCTATGACATGCATGTGATGCAATGTTGACTTAGGAGAAGTTAACATGGTCTCCAAGATGGAGATAATGATGAAGTGTTTCATCTTTTGAAAAAGAGTCCTAATGGTCTTTTTCTACATGCCTGACTTGAAGGGTCATTTGTTTTAAAGGCATGTTTTGTGGGCTTGTTATCTAGTCCATCATTTGTATGCAAATGGAAGACATGGAGGTGTTCACAAGAAGTGAAAATCTGTTTCTTTTGTTGAAGCAGGAGGTTAAGCCATCCAGTTGTTGTCTGTATTTCTGTTGTTGTTAACAGTTGTTGTTGACAGCTTGTCAAACAGGTACAAATGAAAGTTTTGTGAAGCAGATCAAATGCACATTTGTTTGAGCCACCTTGGATCAATGATCAAGGCAGAGAAGTTCAAACTACCTTTTATGACCATTTCAGCAAAAGTTCTGTAGCAAGGTAAGGAGGAAGACAATTTTTCTGAGGAAGACTAGCCCATCCAGGAAGGGAAGTGGTCAGAGACTTTGGTTCAGAGGCACTATGCAAGGCAAGTGTGTGGAGGCTGAAAGAGGAGGGTGTTGATACTCTCATTTACTGTTCAGATCAGTATATCAGTCTTTTGGAGACCAAAATTTCTTATAGTGGGAAGGTGTGATCCAAAATGGATTTTGGATAGACTCCTAAGTCTAAGTGTTCCTCACAGAGGAAAATGAAAGTCCAAGGAAGTTCCTGGAAATAGCCCCATGGCAGAGATCTTTTCATTCTGAATCTATTGCAACTTGAATGGACAAAAATGGACTTAGGATGCAGAAGTTATCGCAGAACAAGGGTGCCCTTTGTTCTTTAGAAAAAGAGGCAAAATCCCCTAAAATGGGCAAAAAAACCCTTATAAAGGGAAATCCATTAGAGGAGGTCCAAGAGGTGGACTTAAGCGGAAAGGGGAGAAACCCCTGATTGCCGATCTCCAATCTATCTGGTCGGAGATAGGTCTGTGTGCAATGGTGGGACCCCGGGCAATGCGATTGCAATCGTCGATATCGGCGGTGGCATGAGACAAGGGAGCGACCCCCGGGACAATGCAACTTGCGATTGCAATTTATCGCATCGCAACGTCGCATCGCAGTGATGTAAAAGGGGTGATAACGCTGGACCCGATGGACTTTATAGGCATGGTTTGATAAATTTTGAGTTCCGGTAAAAGGAACTTTTCTGTGTATTAACGCTTTTCTGTGTACAAACTGAAATACAAAGAAAAGCGATAAAGCAGACCCGAAAGGGAATTATAGACACGACACCATGTTATTTGAGTTCCGAAAGTAGGATTTTATGTGGGCCTTGAGTGGTAAGTGGTATTGGGCTAGCTCCACCCGATCCCATACAATGAGCGACGCGTGGCTGGCGGAGGAGAGAGGAAAGCCACCTTTTCGAGCAGGTAACCTCTGCATTCCTAAGCCACTTGAAATCGCATGTTGACCGTTGGATCAGAGATGACCTAGATCGATGGTGGAGCTTGTGAAAGTGACCCAAGGCAGACCAGATGCGATATTAGGGCAACTGCGATAAATTTTTAATTCCGATAGAAAGGATTTTGTCGGGGTTTTCACGTATTTCCCATGTATTTGGGATTTTGCCCAAGACGTTAATGCAAGGCGATATAACGCCTAATGGTGGACCTGATAGGGATTTTAGGGGTGGCTGAATGGGATTTCACATCCGAAATACACACATGATAGTGTATTTTTCGGAAAATACCTGTGTAATGGATTGTTCTCTAATTTTGGGTTTTGCCTAAGAGAAGGCCCCGAAACCTCTGTAACCGCTCCTGATCATCATGCCATGCTGAAAGCAGGCATTTTTACAGGAAATCATGCATTTTGAAGCCACAAAGTCATAGAGCAAGATGGCCAGCCTAACTGACAGGGAGCAGAGAAGTCGCAGACACGCAGAGGGATAATATATCGTAGAGAAATGGTTGGGGTAGCCGAAAAGCTGGAAAAGTACCTCAAAGGAGGCAGAGAGCTCAATTGAGAGCAAGAAGAAGCAGAAGTAGAACTGAGAGAGTGAAAACTAATGCGCAGAGCAGCTGAGGGATTGTTTGTGGCCACTTGGAGGTCAAGTGAAAAGCCAGAGTGCTGAAAGTTGCAGAAATCCAAAGCCAGAGCTAAGAGAAGCCAAAACTGAAGAGCCAAACCCAGAGCTAGAGCCTAATAGCCAGAGCCAGAGCCAAGAGCCAGAGCCAAGAGCCAAAGCCAAAGCCAGAGCCAGAGCCAGAGCTAGAGCCGAGAGCCAGAGCCAGAGCCGAGAGGCAGAAAGCCGAGAGCTTCAAGAGCCAGGGATAAGATGGTGTCTAAACCCATTGTGTTCTGTGTAAACCAATCGAGTTGAGCTAGGAGCTTGTAAAAAGACTTATACCATAATCCCAGAGAGCCTAGTCGAGTTGAGTAGAGCTCACGGAGACGTAGCCCAAGAGTTCCAGGTGAACTCCTAATTAAATTGTTGTCTTATGTGTCTGTTTTATGGCTGCATTGTTTACTATCATAGGGATGTTATATCAACATAAACAACAGAATTTTAAAGCACATAAACCGTTAAAAATAAACACCAACATACACCTTATTTTCAACCATTATTAATTCCGCATTGGTTAATCATAAAGACTTGGGAATATTTAAGCTTTAGAAGTGGGAGAGGTTCTTGTAAGTTAGGCAAGAAGCCTAAGTGCCCCATTTTTAGTTCAGTGCATAACCAAAGTTCGCTTAAATGCCAAACTCGAGACCAGGACCAATGAAGCCTCTAAGTGAGAGCTCCAAGTAGACGTGGCAGTAGCAGATTGGACCAGAAGGTGAGCCCACCCGATAGGATTACCCTGATAGATACACCATGACAAAATGTTTTAGTGCCCAAGTCTAAGAAACTAGGAGGAAAGAGTTGTGACACAATAGTTGCACACTTTCCAATGAGGATCGAGTGGGTGGAGCCCACCTACTGGTAATACCCTGATAGGTGTACCTTGGAGGTTTGTTTGGAGAAGCACGCAGCTAAGCATAGGAAGGTAAGTGTAAGGAAATGCGAGCTAAGGCAACGAACCGATGTAAAGGGAGCATGAGGAGGCCCACTCCATCATCTAAGCCTGCAGAGGGTGAGCCCAGAGATTTTTCCTGGTAGGATAACAAAGAAGGCATAGCAGAGGAGTGCTGACCCAGCGAAAACAAAGAAAATGGTGGGTAAGTCAATAAATGAAATAACAAATAAAATGGTCGCAAAACAAAGGTTTGGAGGACCTTTTATCTCTCCTCCATTAGGGCAGATGAAAACACGTGATTTTCTTGGACGACGTTAGAGGGTGGCATCAGCATGGACATGTGGCAAGCGGATTCAAAAATTTTTGGCACCCGAAAAGCCCTTTTCTAAGTGACACATGTCACCACTCACAGGTCGACACGTAGAAGGAGTGACGTCATCTCGTAGGTAATGAGCGAAAACCAATAGAGAGAGTGTTGGGTGATCCCCACGAGACACATCAACCCAGAGGTATGACCCGTATAGGTGAACTATGGTGCACATAAGTGAATGCGTGGAGATGTTAAGGGCTACGGGCTAAGCGCCTGCACCAGAAACTATGCCATAGGTTAGAACTAGGGGTAGAGTATATAAACAGTCGCGAAGCTTTTTGGAAGCAACTAAGCATTATTCCTCGGTTGCCTCATGTAGAGGTGTGACTAAGGAAATGGAGTCATTAACAAAGGAAATAGGCTCCCAGCAGGAATTGAAAGGACTGAGTGCCCAGGGCTTAAGACAATGGTTGCAAAGCCCTAGCCTTATGGCAAAAAAGGAGCTAGCTAATGGGGCTTAAGCTCAAATTCGGTGGAACTGATAGTTTGGCGGCAAATTTGGACACCAAGCCAAACTTAATTGCAATTAAAAATAGAATAAGCATTGCTAAAACCTATAAAAGTCCAGATTAGCTAAAAACTTCAAATAAAATCCATTCAACTGGCAGAAAAGGTTGGTTAACATCTGAGAACTCAGTGAATAGGTGTAGAGGATTGAAATGAATATGACAAAGGAAAAAAATAAGGAATCATGCAGCAATCAAAGAAAATAAAAGGATGCCAAAAATATTGAGCGAAATTCTTTATAAGAATGCTTGATCAAGCTTAATGGAAGAACAATATTTTTTGAGACAGAGCTTATGGTTTAGCAAGGTGTTGGTATGGTGATTGATCTAGGTGTTTTTGAGAGGTGACTGAGATAAATTGTTTGTTTTGAACGGAGAGAAGGCAGTCATTAATCCTAGTGGGAAAATGGATGAAAGATGGAACAATGAATTTATAAAGCAAGTTGTAACTTGTTGATCAAGGGTTGGTGCTCCTTTCAATGGGTTCTGGAGAATAATTGGGGTTGTAGCTCTATTTAGTTACAACTGATAAATTAGGAAGTTGTAGCTTCCTACTGGTTATAGCCAAAACATTGTATTTGCAAGTTGTAACTTACCTTATGAATAAAATGGAGAAGCAGTTTATGAAGTTATTCATTCTTGAATGTTCCATTGGTTGATGAAGTAGTTTTTTATCATATTTATTATTGAAAGTCTCCTTCACTATCTTATGTTTCTCACACAAAGTGAAAAGAAATTTTGAATTGGTAAAATTGCTACAATACTGATTCACCCCCACCCTCTCAGTATTATCATGGTTTCCAACACAACCTTTATAGCCTAGGTTCCAAAAGGTTTTCTAATAAATATGTATACGTTATGGTATATATGGGTTTCATTTCACATTCCATCTCTCGAACTCACACTTTGGACAAACTGCATAAAGAAGATAAGTTGCCATATAAAATTTTGACAGCTGGCCCTTCTCTTGATTATTGGTTGCTTGAAAGGTTGTCTTGAGTGTTGATGCTAGAATACTTTCTCAGTTAAATATGGTCCTTTTAGTGGCCACTATGTGCATCATAGGAACCCATGTACCTAAGAAAGTGTCAGTGTCTTCAACATCAACATACAATGTCCAAACTTTTCCAATGAACACCTCTTTCTATAGATCACAATCCATTGGCTCTAATAATACTATAAGAATGCGAAATTAAGAAAAAAACCAAAACAATAACAACAAGTAAAACAAACTACTAGCTAATGGATCTATTATTATCTTTTGGCTTAAACTAAATCGTTGTTCGACTTAAAATGATCGAATCCCTCCAACATCATGCCTCCCTTCCATTCAAATCAGGCACATTACAATAGAGAATCCCGAAGACTTTTGAAGACTTCAACACATGTAATACATGGATTCTAATACCACTCGATACCAAAACCATGTGCCCTAAACCATCACTATGGACCTAACAACTTCGATTCTTTCACCAAATCAAGTTTACCCTAACAGATGTGATACTACATATTCATCACTTGTTCAATTGATCCCTCAACCACATGAGAGTCATTGGAAAGGTGCTTAAAAAGAACTATCAAATATACTAATAACTAAATGTTGAGTGGATAGGTTATTCTAATTAAATAGGTTATTTAAATGACAGAAAATCAACCATAAAATATATATATCTAGCCAGATCTAGAATTGTAACTTAAAGTTGTAAGAAATAACTAATAAAATTGAAAATAAAAGTTGTGTAGTGATTCCATTTGACTAAATCACATAGTTAAATACCTAAAAAAAACGTAACTAAAACAATGAAATGTTACAATCTAAGTTCAATGAACATAATCGAACTTATTATACAAAATTAAAAGACATTAAAACTGAACATTATTTTGTGAATGAAAAATTCAATTAAGAAAAAAAATGATCGGATATGTTTAATGTAGATCATAATATAACTAATATATATATTCACTAAACTACTGCCGGAAAAAATGGTACTTATTACAAACTATTTACATAATTACATATAAATCATTGTTCTATTTCAAACCTATCCAATGGGCATGTTACGTTTATATTATTTTTGACTTTTGGAATATTACTATTGAGTCTTAACTCTTGGTTACAAAATTGCTACAATGACGACTATACTGTCATCCATAACCAGGATGTTAAACTATGCAATGACACAGTTGTCCACGATGGCTTGGGTTTCTTAAACAGACAACAAAAACTATGGCCACGATACCATCATCCTTGTGCAGTTGCTGAGGTTTGGTCTTTATGGAGCGAAGACAAATAGGATTCCTGCACCATCATGTAATAATCAGAAACGGAGGAGATCTTTGAACTCATAAATTAAAAATACCAAAGTTTGATCATATAAGAGTTGTCCATTGAGATAAAAAAGAGAGCCAAGGTTCATTGATGTTCCCGATTTTAATACTAATGAACTTTACAATGAGAATCCCAAGCCTTTTAAAGACTTCAACACATGTAATTTATGAATTTGAATATCACTGGTTATCAAACCATGTGTCCTAGGATTTAACAATTTTAAGTATTTCAACAAATCAGATTTACCCTAATAAATATTGCATAATCATTATTTGGTTAATTCTTCCCTAAACCACATGCAAGCCATAATTGAATGTTGACTTAATAAGTTATTCAAATTCTAATTGGGTAGGTGTCTAGATCATAGAAAATCAACCACAAAAATGCATTCAATGAGAGGTTTAGAATTGTATCTTGGAATAGAAAGCAACAACAAGAAAAATTAATTTAATATTTAAGGCATTTCCCTCTGAAACGAACTCCCTTAAATGCTTTTCTGTCTTAATCTTAACCGTCAGATCGATTGTTAGATGATTCAAAAATAATCTGCCGTCCAAATTTAAAAAATTAATTAAACCATACCCATCTTGTCAGTGCACTGGGTCCGTCATGCACGCGAATAGCCACGTTTTCTGCAGAGGAGGGTGAAGGGTGTGTAAAGGAGGGCGGAAGCGAATTCCCGCAAGGATGAGGGTCGGGTATGCGTTGGTAGTTTTTCTCTCCATCGGTTTCCTGTGTACAAAGTCAGGTTGGACGGTCGAGGAAGACGAAATCACTTACTGCAAAGCTATTTGTTCAACCTGAGACTTAATTTCCATTTGTTGCAAGGGTTTCTTGTTTGTTTTCTGTTTTTAGGGTTATTCTTTTTTGTTCGTGGTTTTCTTGTTGATGCAGGGATGCAAGCCAATGGAGCGCATAGAGGTTGCAGGATCGAGTTCCATGTCTGCTGACCCCGGCCGCATAGCTTCAGCACAGCGTGGAAACGAAGGGCGGCAGGTTGTGGATGCCGGGGCAGAGTGGAATCTCGTCTCCTTGCAATAAATCACTGGGCAGGTGAGGAGGAGAGGTTATTACCGCCATGTCAAGAAGGCATGGATGCTTCAGACGAGTTTTCTTTTGGCAGCATTGTGGTCAAGCCGTGGAGATTCTGCTGAAAGCAATAGAAGACCTGGGACTTTTCTTGGCAGGGAATTAAAAACATCAGACAATTTTGCTGGTGATACAGAAGTTGTGGATGCTAAAAGAATCACATCATGTTGTGATGGGAAAGGACATGTTACACAGGAAGGGAAGACATCACAGCTGGTTGGAAGTCAGATTGAAACACATGTAAAAGAATCAGAAGACACAGGGGGTGTATGCATGGGAGTTAAAGGCTATGCAAGAAGAAATAGGCATAGATCAATTCGTTATACTGGACACTCGTCAATAAAGGATAATGTTAAAGTTATTATTGGTGATAGATGTCTAAACTTGCCCACTGAGGTCGAGATACATGACTCAAGCAGAGCTCAAGTAGCAGTGATTTCATTTGTATACCATTTTTTATAGTCCCAAAGCTTCTTTTTTACTGTGTTATTCTCTTCACTGGTCCACAAGAGAAATGATTACCATGAAATCATGCAGGAGTTTGTTGTTCGTGAAGAATGGAGGAAGGAATTGGAATTCCTGGAGAAGGTCTCATCTATTATTCATTGCCTTTGAATTTACAGGCCATGCTTAGTGAGGGTTATTTGCTTTGTTGTAGGTTACATCTGGTTTTATTCTTTTCAGGGAGAAAATCCCTTGGATTTCAAATTTGGAGAGACAACCTCTATTGGTTTTCTGTCTCCATCAACAATGGATCCACTAGCTGAGCAGTACATAACAAGGTTTTCTTCAGGCTTATCACCTGCTCAGTTTTGTTTTTATTGCCTCTACGAATTTGCAAAATCTCTTCTTTTGTGATGGAGCACAACCAATACTGAGTTACATACACTCTTATGGTAGCCAATAAACCATTCAATGATAATTTGTAGTGAAGCAAAAGGTATCTTTGCTTTGAATGCCTCACCAATTGGAGATTTTGCTGAAAGGAGACTACTCTATCTCAGCATTGTTCGCTGTGCTGTGAAATATTATTTTAATGCCAAATTTTCTTGACATGCAGGCTAGACTGAAAAAGAACACAAAATCTGCTAATTCAAAACCTTTTCTGGAGCCTCCACTAAGGAAATCTCATTGGGATTTTGTCCTTGAGGAAATTTCTTGGATGGCTATGCAGGTTCATGCAGTGGCAGTGCTTTTCTGGTTTTTGTATTGATTTTTTGACTTTGTTTATAGCCAAATGTAAATACCTTCACAGTATTGTGTAAATAGCAACATTATTTATTTTTGTGATATATTACTTTATCTGTCTGCCTTTGTTCTATGTAGGAAAGGCTTTGGAAGACGGTTGCAGTTGCTCAAGTAAGTTGTTGGGTAGCTCAAGAGATAGGTCATGGAGACTTTTTTTGGACAAAGGACCTGCACTAGAAGCAAAGAAAAAATGATCATGTAATTGCAGCTGCTGTCACGAAGTTTTGGCATGAAGTGGAGACACTCTCATACAGGGGTGATGTCTCCTTTGCAGCAGGGTAGTAGTCCAATGGTGTCACAAAAGGAACCAAATGGTGATAACTCTGTTATGGATTGCATTATTCACTTTAATTCTGGTGCAGGATCGCATATTTGACTAAAGTTTTATCAATTATTTTATCCATCTTTTGTTCAATCTAAATGTATGAAAAGGAAATCGAGATTGCAAACTTGACTGAACTTTTATGTGATTCACAATTTTTTTTCTACTAGCTTTTCTTCAATGAAATGCATGAAAGGAAAATGAACCAGGGTAGTGAAATTAATGTTTCTTTTATAATTTCTTAATTAAATATGAAGGGGGCGACAGAAATCAGTTATATTTTTTTTTAATTGACTGTGACACCAAAATAAATGGTCTTTACTGTGTTGGAATTCAGGCACAGCAATTTAAATAAAACACACACAGAATTAACACAGCTATTAACGTGGTTCACCCAACCAATCTGGGCTACGTCCACCAAACATAGGCATCAGGAATATATTAATCAAAAATTTGGAGATTACATCAATGAAATCCTCACACTCTCATAGCAAACCATCCGAATGGTTGCCTATTATATAGTAGAGAGAATCTAACTGCTCTCACATCAAATTTAGGATGCATTAATTTGCTCCCAACAACCTGGAGATAATCCAGCAACAAATTTCCTATTGTTGTCACCTACAGAGATTTCTGCCTATTTTAGTTTAAACAGAAAATCTCAACAATCTCCACCTTGACAACAATTCGCCTGATGCCCTGTTATTATTATTTTATCTTTTCTGCAAGCCAAGAGAAGCCAAACACCAGCGTAGCTTCTCCAACAAAACTGGTTTCGTGAACATGTCTGCACAGTTCCCCTTTGTATGCACCTTTT
>APFE031672197.1:38948-60649 GCA_000404065.3 Pinus taeda | reverse complement strand
GTTGAACCAGCAGATCGTGCATCTTCACCTTCCAGATCTCAAAATTATTCTTGCCATTGAATTTCTCAATTTCAAACCAGGCACTTTGAGTTTTGGCCATCTTGTATCAGCAAAAAAACACAGTAATCTCCAAATATCCAACCAGCAATTTAAAAAATTGCCTATGCCCTTTGTTTTACACAAAAAACTGCCTATGCCCTTTGTTTTACACAAAAAACTGCCTATGCCTTTGCAAAAAAAAACTACCCTTTGCACCTATTTTACTTCGATGTCTTTATTGATTTAGAATTTGGTTGAATTTTTGTTTTAAAAAATTTGCAAGGAATGAAACTTCCACTATATACCAAATTCCACTCTAATATACAATGCAAAATAAAAAAACCGAATTGTCATAAACTTTAATGACATTATACCTCCATCCATATGCGTTGACCCATATAACATGTTAATACCATATGCTTTCACCCATATAACATGTTAATACCATTCACCCATATAACGTTCACGCATATAACATGTTAATACCATATGCGTAAGGGTATTAAAAATAGAAATATTTATAATACAACCACATCCAGCTCTATTATCATGCAGCTAAAAGCACATGACACAGGCTCTCATCAGCTCTACCAACGAAACTCAATAAGAGTCACTGCCTTTTAAAAAAAAAACGTGAATGTTGTTACTGCTTTGTTTTTAAAATAAATTGACTGCGGGTTTTTAACACACTGCACCGCAATTTCCAGAACTAAAACGGTTCAATCCCATCTCACGGAGATTCAGAACATGGGAATTTAAAACATGAAAAACCAATGCAGATATTGCTTACGCCACCGTTATGTTTGTGCACAATGCAATCCCATCTCACAGTTTAATGTGAAACACCAACAATGTAAACAAACAGGCTTCATGCAATTAAACCATACCGGTATCAGTGCAGCACAACCAACACTTCAATACTCACCAGCAACAGATACTAGCTCCACGGCTTCAGATATCAGGCTCCGCGCAGATATTACAGGCTCCAGCACACATAGCTCTCAGCACGCTCTACGCACAGGCTTTTCACGCACAGCAGCATTAATCATGCAGGACAGCCAGCGGTCCATCCATTTCAGGCACCAGCGCTCCAGGTATGATGAAAACCTCCACGCAAACGATCTCGTCTATCCTCTCTGCACCAGCAACTCCAACATGCTCTGATACCAATTGTTGGATCAGGTGCACAGTAAATAAATTAAACACACAGCAGAAGAAAGCACATAACACAGTATTAACGTGGTTCACCCAACCAATCTGGGCTACGTCCACCAAACATAGGCATCATGAATATATTAATCAAATTGGAGATTACATCAATGAAATCCTCACACACTCTTAGCAAATCATCCGAATGATTGCCTATTATATAGAATAGAGAATCTAACAGCCTCATAACTCCCTCACATCAAATATAGGAGGCATTAACTCCCTCCCAACAACCTGGAGCTAATCTAGGAACCGAATCCCTATTGTTGTCATCCTTCAGAGATTTCTGCCTATTTGACTTAAACAGAAAATCTCAACATGTTGATGGTGATCCCATAGTGTTTAATTGACCTGATCCAAAATATGTCTCACATGCCCTTACACTAGTCTAGTGCATCAATGGAGTATGTCCCTATTTGGTATGATCACATCTCAACTAATCTATTACAAAAGTGAGCTATTGATTTAAATTTGGTCAGCATATTACTGAGATCCAAACACAACTAGTGATTCAATCCAAGAGTTGAAATCTTATCTCCAAATATGTAAAGGGTTAATGTCAATCCAATAAAAGACTATAAAAAAATAGTTAACTTTTTGATATGAAGCGATGGCTAGAAATCTAAAGAGAGCAAGGAGGTGGTATGAGCATGATTTTCTATTGACATAAAAGCCTTTTTGGTCTATGTTCAATTCTCAAATGACACTTGATCAATAAATCATGTAGTGTTTGATCTAGTTCATGTGATTTTTGGGTGCGATGCCAAGATTGGTGCAATCCCATGTGAAGAATGTGCAATAAAGGTGCTCAAGCCAAGGCGTTCTCTGGTATTATGTAATCTAGTATGATCCTTGTGCATGAGAGTTTAAAGATGGTAGAATTCAATGCAATGTGTAAATATATCCATAACTCCTTTAAGATCATATCAATAGTCAAGGATAAGTATTACAGTTCCAGTTGATTTTCCTCCTTTAAAGCATGAATAAATTATAACTCCATGATAAAGGAAGGTAATTGGATTTAGAAGTGAAACTTTTGAAAGGTAATGTTTTGTAGATTGGAGAGAACAATTTGGTTCTAATGAATGTCGAGATATGTGTTCGTCATTACTTATGATTGTAGGGTCATATCCTTGATTGATTTAATGAATGTAATCAATGAAAGTTGCAAATTTTTTGTTGTGAATAACTTTAATATCAGGTTGAAAAATGTTGAATAATCTATGACTGTTGAAATTTTAAAGGAGAGCACAAAAGTTCATTCTAGGATTGAATAATCTATGACTATTGAAAAGTTTAAAGGGATAACACAAAACTTAATTAGAGTAACAAATTAATAGTGCAAAGAGGAAGAGGAGTCAGACATGATTTAAGAGCCTGAGATTAAATACTAATAAACTTTCAAAGTTTCTCAGTATGATAGGGATAATGTCTTCAGAAAAAAGGGACAATATTAAGATAAGGTTGGTTAGATTATTCTAACATTTGTATGGGCAATAAAAATACAGTGAGAAAAATTGAGTTCCTTGTATAGGACAATAAGATTGGTTATTATGTAATGTTGCTTAAGATTTTGATTTTTTGATTGGTAGGGTAAAACCTAATTTAAGTATTGTTTCCTTATCGAGAACATGTTGTTGAAGAATGATTATTGCTAATAACAAGGTTTCCTTTGCCTTAAATATTTTCTGAGTTTGTTCCCAGGAAATCTGAAGGTTGTTGTACAATCTAGGATTAGAATTTTTTTGATTACTGAAGTTTCTCTTATGACAGGGTATGGGACAGTGACAGAGTTTTGGTTGAGAGACTTAGTGGTTTGTATACAGAGACAAAGTCTATCCACTGACCTTTTGTGTGACAATTTTACAAGTATTGACCTCTATGTGACTAAGGTATGGGTGAGCTTGATGATGTGCATGACCAAGTATAGTTATTATTGATTGACTTCGTAACAAAGGCATGTATAGGTTGAAGAGACATATTGATTTTGATATTTGGCTCTAACATTTGACAAGGATATTGCAAAGAGTTGTTTAAAGAAATATGTTGGCTATAATGAAGTGTTTTTTCTACAATTATAAGGTTTGTTGAGCTTGTAATAGAGCCTATCCATAAAGATATTGATGTTGAGTTGTTTTTGAGTTAGATAGGAGTTGATGTCAGAATAAGTGTATTGTTTGGGCTTGAGTACTGTTGTTTTCATGACAAGGCTATGTTGTGTTTGTTGTTGTTAGTTCAAAGGAAAACTTTTTGATTCAAAGTTTTAGAGCTAGTGTGTCAGTAGAGTGTTTGATGATAGTGTGAAATTCATGATCAAAGTTATTAATATGTTGAACATATTTTGCTTCCATTATGATTACATGACCACCTGTTGTTATGAATGGGATCATTAATCTTGATTGATACTGAAAATTAATGTTGAAGACTGATTATTTCTACTGCCAGGGTATGAATGTTAAAATCAGGGTTTGAATGGTTGAAGCTCTCTATTGTCCAGAGGATTGCTGAGTGATTTGGGTACAATGAATTGCTATTGTCAGGATATGGATTTTAATATGTGTTCATGTGCATGATGATGTGTTGCAGTATTGATTTAGGGTTTGTGTTGCAAACAATGTTTAGATATTGATGATCATTTATGAACCTTTAACTTACTAAAGTAGATGTTAAACTCGTGGTGATGAGGTTATTGATGACTTGGACTAATATTGGTCTAATAATTGTTGATGAGGCTTTTTCTAATGACAGAAGAGTGCTTAGTAATGAATTATTGTTAATAACAGAATTGTTGAACAGTCAAGAAATTTGTTGAAGGGTTTTGGTGTTACTTTGATAGTTGTGATAAATGATGTGGATCCAATTTGAAAATAGATGGAAGGAAGGTCCATGGTGTTTTTGGGAGTCAGTGCTTCTAGCTAGTTGGTGCCAACAAATTTGATATGAGGGAGTAGGCTCTTCTTAATGGTGGGTTCCGGAAATAGTGCAAGGGAATGGGTGCTTCCTGTTGGCGGGTGCCAATGAAACAATACAAGGAAGTGGCTTCTTCCTATTGGTGGCTTCTAGCAAAAGAGTGATAGGGAGTCAATGCTTCCTAATTGTGGGTGCCAGTGAAACAATTCAAGGAAGTGGGTGTTTCCTTTTGGTGGGTGCCAGTGAAACATTGTTAAGGGAGTAGGTGCTTCTTACTAGTTAGTGCCAGTGAAATTATGTAAAGATTGAATAATAAAAGAAGAAGGATGGAGGTTTTCTCCCTTTATGGGTTTTCACCCTAAGAATCTTTGTGTTCATATGTATGATGTTGATGTATTAACTATGTGTTCCTTTTTTATGTTTAAATAATTAATGTTGAAGCTAAATGAAAGTATAAAATTGTAATAATTCTTAAAATATTGGTTCACCCTCCCTCTCAGTATTTCCAACAATTGGTATTAGAGTAGGTCCTTCACCAGCAGTTTAACAGTTGGAAGGAGATTGAAGGAAATATGGAAAATAAAAGGAAGAAAAAGAAGTAGGAACCTTAGAAGAAGAACTCAATTCATAAGGACCGTGACTATGTAAGAAATATATCAGATGTAGTTGCAGTGTCAATAATTTTCAGAAAAGGACAGTCAGATCTAGAATAATTCATGGATCGGCATGGTGCCCTTACCATAAATGATACAAAATATCAAGTATGGAAAGAAAGGTGAAATTTGAATTAATAGTTCTTAGATTTGATGTTTGGAATGTCGTGACTAATGGATATGGTGAAAAAACTCCATCAAGCCAAGTTCAATAGTGTGATGATATGGATTTGAATGTCATTTTCTATATACTACGTGATTCACAATTTGAGAAAATTATGCCTTTTGAATCTGTAAAGGTTATATGGGATAGACTGTAAGAAAAGAATGTATAGGAAAAATTTCAAGCTCTCTATGAAGGAATTAATAGTGAGAGCTATGTATCTGAAGAAGAAAATCATAATCTATCAGAAGATGAGTGTGGCCATATAGAAGAATCATTTTCTTTTAGAAGATAAAAACTCTGAAGTAAAGGAGGATGGAGAATGTCTCTTAAATGAGAAAAGCAATGAAGTATTGCAGCAAAAAGAATTTGATAATGCATTGATATTTGAAACTGTGACAACACAAAAACAATTTCTTGTGAAAGAAGGAGATGAAATTAATTCTGAAGAGCTAATATGTAAAGCAAAAATTGAGACTATTGAACCTTGTAATTTTCAGATTGATAATTTGTGTATAAATGCAGGAAACATAAGTAATGCTGAAGTACTTATGAAGTGTCACATAGAAATTGAATTGTTGGAGTATTTGCTGGGAAATTCAGAGTATGACA
The DNA here is from genome assembly GCA_000404065.3 of Pinus taeda. NCBI lineage: Eukaryota > Viridiplantae > Streptophyta > Pinopsida > Pinales > Pinaceae > Pinus > Pinus taeda. The sequence continues at coordinate 55,063 of APFE031672197.1, read as the reverse complement.
GTGTGATTGCAGAGGAAGGAGTTCACTACAATGGACAAGGGCAGAGAGACATCATAGTAGCAGATGGTATGGAGGGGAGACTAGCTGACAGTCTTGTGAATTGTATTGGGAATTCAAATCAGCGCACTGATGTGCTGATAAAGGAGGAAAAATTAGAGCAACAAATTGATGTGTTGCCAAAGGGAGATAAGGCACAGAAACCTTATGATTTTTTATTTTAACAAGTGTTTTATGAGTGCAAGTTTAGTTGTAGATGCTGGAGGAATTTTGGCACAGATGGGTAGCCAAATAAAAATGGAAGAAGAAGATTCTATGGAAAAATTTAATCCATGGAATAGAGATGTTCTATTGCTAGAGAGAATGTTGGACAATCATGATTCAATGCAGAAAGAGATAACCATGAAAGAGGATGAGGATGGAAGGGTGGAAATTAGAATAAGAAAAGAACAAGTAAGAGTAAGTGATACCATTCGAAAACTTCAAGGAGAAGAACAACAGTTTGAAGAGTTAGTGGACATCAACAACAACCTGAAACAAAGAGAAAGAGGAAGAAGTAAGTGGCAAAGTATAGACTAGTCCAAGGATGTGCTGGAGATGGAGATTGAAGTATTATGGTAGCTAATGATGAAACAAGCCATAAGGAGGAAAATGACAGCAACAGGAAGGATGATCAATCAGAGTATGAACCTGATTGACAAGGAGAAGAAGATGGAGCATAAGACAACAAAAGTACATCAACAGAAAAGGAAAAAAGCATTTGGGCAGCTACAAACTAAAGTTTGGGACCCTGGAGGTTTTTTTTATCAACTTATGAAGACACATGATCAGGAGATCATGAAAATTTTCTACTTTGGGAGTCTTATGCAGGAGCATTCAACCCAAGAAAAATCATTTTATTTTAGTAGACATAGGGGTATTGTGTTTTCAAGGAAGTTGGTTTCCTAAGAGTGAATTAAATGTAATTATTAATGTTTTGAGTGATTTTAATGAGAGAAGCTAGAATAGGGAATTAATTGAATATTGTGAGGAATAATTGTAAATGTTCTCGAATATAGGAGAACATGAGAGAATTAGGATAATTGAGAGATTGAGGGATTTGAGAATTGAATGTAAATCCTAGATTACGAGTCAATTCATGAATTTATGGATTCGAGAGGAGTTTTAGGAACAAGGAAGAGATTTAGGAATTTTGTTAAGGAATTTATGGATCTAAACCAGAATTGGTCTTAGAATCCCTTGGTATAAATGTAAGCCTAAAAGGCAAAGACAGAGGTTAGAAATTAAGAAATTAGAGAGGCTAGATAGATAGTTAGAGTGATTGTAAGCCTACGGGAAGAATTGGAATAGAGGCCACTAATATTATAAGATCAGGCTAGAGAGACAGAGTCTCAATATGTAATCGTTTTTTATATGTTTATATATACAAAGATTGATTAGACTCTGTATAAATGTGTATTTCGAGTGTTGAGTGATGAATTAGGTGTTTATTAGAGATTGCATAATATAAATATATGCAGGCAAAGTCGAGGTGAATACATAGAGGAGGAGAAGAGACAGAGGATCGCGAAGGGTGTAGAACCCAATTGGAGAACCAAGCGATGCTATGGAATAATTGTAATACAGAAATCACAGAGGGAAGTTCAAGCGGGAATGAATTGAGTAGCAGAAGAGTGAAAAGCAAAACCTTTGGAAAACCCGGAAACCATAGAAACCTGAAGAAATGGCGTAAAATTAAGAGAAGCGGAAGAGCAAAGAAATGAAATATCGGCGAACCGTAGCCATTGGATCTTATTGATCAACAGTGGAGATCAATGCAAGAGTTAATGGATGAGGAGTCCGGAGAGCCGTCACAGTCGTCGATGGTATAACATCTATGGTCATCAGGCATTAAATTGACCAAATTTTAACCATAAGGAGCGGACCAGAACTTTTATAAGTTGGGAGTTTATAATTCCCATCGGGTCCGAAAAGGTGTTAACTCTCGCGTAACTTGTTCACCCAAAATTGTTGTGGACTGTTGGATTCGCTAAGTACAGATCAACAACAGAGAACCATCAAAGCAGCTTTGATGATTAGGAAGATAAAGACTGTCAGATCAGAAGGAGGATCAACGGAGGAGATTTATTCACATCGCAATGTTTCAATGGTAAATGAATTAACCTTGGAACTCAAGTGGAAGCAATATGTGATCAACGATGTGATCGGATCACAATATTTCATGGGAATAGACCTTGGCTTTAACACATGCGATTATGCGAAGGGGTGATGAGAGCGAACCTGATAGGGAAATGAAGCACGCTTAATGTTATTTGAAATCCGATATTGCATTATCACACATCGGATACGATAGAGGAAGGCATGTTAAGGAGAACCGTGGCGAACCTGGTTTGCGATTAGCAATAAAGGTGTAGCATCGGTAACTGTGCAGAGTCCGTACCAAGGTGGAGAAAGGGTATGTTTATGCATGTTTATATTTATTTCTTCTTTAAAAGAATATTAAAGGGATTAAAGCGCCGATAGATGGAATTGTGGTTTAAGTCCTATATAACTAATGGGGAGAATTATATATGTGGGTATAAAGTTAATGAAGGCTTAGAGGGGTTGAATAAGTCCTGATAATAAATGAATGAAGGTTATAAGGAGTTATAATGTCCCGATAGGAAGGTTTAAAAGAAAGGTTTTAATAAAATCATATTTGAAGGATAAGGGGTGATTAAAGTCCCGATACATGCATATTTAATGAAGGGTTAGACTATGGTTGGGTGTTATTAAATCATTGAACATGAGATGCATAAAAAGGGGCCTTAAACCTTATTAAACGAAGATTTAACTCCGCAGAGAGTTAAAATTCCTGGGACAGACAGGATATGTGCATAATCCATGCAAATTGTGGGTAAAGCAGGGGTAACCCTGCGTCATTTGACTGGATATACACCTTGCTTATGTGATCTCTATATGAGGTGCTTCTATTCTATACTTAAGTGATGTCCTTTACTTATGGAGACACCTTTCTCTTGATCAAACGTGATTCTTCTTGAGATGTGACTGTACAACAGCCCTAGATTCTCGCATGTGTGGTAGGTATCATTGTGAATTAGGGTCTCTTCACCTTCGCTTGAGATATAGTCTTCTTCATTTGAGTAGGAGGCCTTGTAGGCTTGAGTTTATAGCCCAAACAAATATGAATGTGTGACTGTGATCTTTCTGCTGATATACCCATAGATTTCCCTCCTTTTCCTCACACGTGTGATTGTACTTTTCCCTAGAAATAGTCCCAAAACTTCACTTTTCTTACTTTTTTCTTCGTTGCACTTGGAGACCCCTTAAAATTCGCCCTTCTTTGTTTTTCCTTGACTTCTCTTGCTCACTGATTTCAGAGGTGAGTGATGGTCATTATAAGGGAGTGGACAACCTCTATATATAGATGATTATCCCTCATTTCGTCCGACTTCAGGCCAACTTGTTGATTGTAGGCCGACTTGGTGTTTCTTCATCATTTTTGTTGCTAAGAGGATGTCGTTGCATGGAGAGGACTTGAATTTTCTTGGAGATATTTTCTTTGACTCTTATACAAGTTTATACATAGTGTAACATACCTTTAAGGGTCTTCAATAAATACATTGACTCTTTGACTTCCTAGAAGCACTTAAATATGTGCTTGACCTACTTCAATGAGAAAGAAACTCATTGATATTATATATAATATATATAGGAAAAAAAAACTTTTCTTGAATAAATAGAAATATCAAAAGTACATTTATGAAGACTAAACCTAGTTACACTTTCTTCAACACTCGTTCTTAACTAGGGAGGTATTCATAAATCATTACAAGGTGTTTGGCTATTTTTCAAACTTGAAGAATTCACGTAAGAGAAATTGGATTGGAAATCCATCTGGTATAGTATCATAGTAACCAACATTTTCCATAGTAAGGCCTTGACTAACAACTCTATCTCTCATTAGATCAGAGAAAAATGTTGGTGAGACCAATGACATATAGACACCTTAGTCATTGTCTCTCAAGGTACATCCCACCCAGGTTTTCACTGAGTATGACCTTCTAGGAATATTCTTGTCTTGGGTTCTAAGCCCTCAACGAATATCGGTCCTCTTGCTTACTCTTGTCTTGGATGCCCTACACACCCTCATAGAGTATTGGATTCTATATTATTACCTAATCCTCCCATTCTTTCTTCCCAAGCGAACACAAGAATGTTGTGTTTGACTCTTCCTCTCAATTGAGGAAGACATGCCCAAGTATCCTCTAAAAAGGTACTTGTCCAAGTTCCTTTGTAATTGTGAACTTGCTATAACTCCCTCTTAGCTAGAGACTTGTCCATTCATCAACAACTTCTTCTTCCTGGGCCCTTCAGCTTCTTGATCTCCTTCTTTGATGTCATGAAGTCTTTGATCTAACTTCTTCTTGGTAGGGCATCATCCATTGATCACTTTCCTTCTTGTCTTTTCATGTCATTGCTTCTTCATGGAAAGTGTCCTTCTAGATATGTGTCAGGTTCTTTTATCATCTGGCTACTCCTTGTCATTTGTCTATGCTTTTAGAATACTTATCACATAGATGCTTAGTTTTAATTGTTTGTTTCCATGCTTTGATTTGGTATCCATTCATGATTTGATCCTGACTTGATTCAACATTAGATAGTTCTTTTGTTGGATGGCATTTTCATCATAACATCTTCGTAGAGTTGAACCATCTATCTGCACCTTAATATCTCCAAGGCCTTCATAGGTGTCAAGGTGCCTTTGATCTTTTTCTTCCTTTGTTAGAGTTGTCATACCTTCTTTCAGGAGATGTCTTTAATGGATCTTATCGGATAGTGATTCCTTATGACCATGGAATTCTTCACATGCTTGATCTCTTTCTTTATTTTTTTCTTCTTGAGTTGTTTAGATAACAACCTTATACTTCCCCACGAGAGCACTTTCTAATTTTCTTGCTTACTTGAACTAGTTAGCATTTCTTCTTCACATGTCTTTTAGTTAACAATCTTGTACTCCTTGGGAGAGTATTTCTTCTTCACTTGCTCCATGGAGTAGTCAACAACCTTATTCTCCTTATGTGAGCACTTCTCTTGTTGACTTGTACATGCTCTTGAGTATGCCTTCGGTGAAAGAGATCATTTTTTACTTGATAATGTCTTAGATATATTCCCATGACTTAATAATATATAAGATGACATGACTTTACCTTTTAGTGCTTACATACCTCATCTTGATTCTTATTTGATCATCTCGGTTTCATTTGATGGTCCTTCTTGATTGATGTAGACCTTCTTTGCTTCATCCATTTTTGCCTGGACATCATTCTTACTTGTATTCCATGAATGGAATTCTTGTTGACACATCTTCTCTTATTTATGAACCTTCTTTTCAAGATTCTTGTCATAGGATCTTGTAGATCCTCATACTGCAAATGTCTCTTTCTTTTGATGATGGTGGCCTTCTAGGATTTACAATCATGATCACTTATTATTTTATCATGGATTGGGTCTTATAATAAGCATGCTCCTTCTATTTGAATATCTTGAGCTATATGTACACTATGCTCCTATATTCTGGAAGATATTTCTTACCATGCATTTTGTTCTATTTATAAATGCTCCTTCTACACGAGTATTTTGAACTCTATGTATATCATGCTTCTAGATTCTAGAAGATGTTTCTAGCCATGCATTTTTATTATATTCCTACATGCTCCTATACTACTCAAAACTTTGAAAGAAGACTTTAAGTAGAGAAGTAGACTTATTCATAGTAGAGATCTGGAGGATCTTCCTTCTTTTGCTTCTTGTCTTCTTCTTTCACCTCTTGAGTCATGTGCACTTCTTCCCTTTTTCTTTTGTTGTTGTTATCATTCTTAAGTTTAGGACAATTCATTTTGTAGTGTCCATATTCTTGACATCCAAAGCATTGGATTTTGGACATATCTCTATTTTTTGTTCTTCATTGGCCAAATTTGCCAAAATTTCCCTTTTTCTTGGCCATATTTGCAAATGATTGCTCCTTTGATCCCACGTCCTCTTTTTCTTTGATTCTAATTTCCTCTATCTTTCATAAAGACCATAATTCACTTAGTGGGGTAGCTTCTTTCTTGAAATATATGCTTGATGTAAAATTTCCCCAATCCTCAGGTAGAGCATTGAACACTACGATTGTGATTTCTTTGTCAGACATGAATTTTCCTAGCTCTCGAAGTTGATCCCTCATCTCAGAGATCTTCATGAAGTATGGAGCTATTCCTTCCTTTGATATCTTCATCTTATATAAATCATTTCGAAGAGATATCAATTCTCCAATTGTGCTTGCCGAGAATAGCTCTATTAGTTTTTCATAGATTTCTTTTCATGTTTCAAATTTGGAGACATAAGGAATGAGAGAGTCTTTGTTGGATTCTATTAGAATCCTTTGAGCTCTTGTCTCATCCTTATTATAATTGGCTAAGGCTTGAGTTTGTTCCTTAGCAAGGATAGTGATATTCCCTTTGATGTGTTCTAGAAGTTCATTCTCCTTGAGCAGTAAATCATTCCTCTTATTCTATGCAAGGAAGTTAGTGGTCCCAATCAATTTTTTGCTTTCCTTGCAAAAAGACATTGATGTATAATCAGAAGGGGACATATACTTACTTGTTAGAGTTTGAGATGTAGTGGACTTGCTTTCTTCTTGAATACTTGATGGCTTGCCTTCCTTGGATCTTGATGTTCTTCAAGTTGCTTTCTTCAAATGGACTTGATTGATTGCTGATGAAATGTGCTTGTAGAGATTTTACTTTTGAAGATGGTGTGGCTTGATGTAGGTCCCTCCTTGATTTTCTCTTCTTGTAGGTTCCTTTATACAAAAGGTTTCTCCTTTTGCTTTTTAGCCTTCTTGTAGTCCTTTCTTGTCCTTGATGAGATTGAGACTTCTTGGCTTGATGCTTCAACTTTTGTAGATGTCCCTTCTTGATGAGTGTTCTTGAGATGCTCTTTCCTTAATGTGTCACCTTAGCTCTGATACCATGTTGACGAATCAAGGGAAATAGTGAATTGTAGGATTCTTATAGATTTGATAACAATTTGTGAATTACTTTACAATTTATCTTAGCTTGATCTTCTTCTTGTTATTAGTGTGTTTGTTTACTTCATCAAACTGCTACCAAAACATAAGAAACAAGAACACAAAATGTTGGCTCTCTGCCAGAGCCAAAACCTCTCTCTCTTAGAGAGGAAAACCCTTTGGTAAATTTCTCTTATTGAAGCTTCTTATTGATCAATGACAAACTCTATACCCTTGACTAGAATGTCCTCTAAGCACAATTCAAGTCCTTCCTTCTTTCTACACTTTGTTCCCCGACACTTAGTCTTCCTTCTTATAGAAATTTTCTCCCCAACACTTCATCCTCGTTCATTCTTTGACTGGAGATAGACCTTGCTTATGTGAGAACTAGATGAGATGCTTCTCTTATATACTTAGTGACATCCTTTACTTCTAGAGACACCTTTCTCTTGATCAAACGAGATTCTTCTTGAGATGTGACTATACAACAACACTAAGCTGTCATATGTGTGGTAGTTATCCTTGTGAATTAGGGTCCTTTCACATTCTCTTAAGAGAGATTCTTCTTCACTTGAGTAGGAGGTATTCTAGGTATGAGTTTCTAGCCCAAAAAAAAGATGAACTATGATCTTGCTGCTGATATACCTGCTAACTGTTGTCCTTTTCCTCACACATGTGACTGTACTTTCCCCTAGAAACACTCCCAAAACTTTGCTTTTCTTCCTTCTTTATTTTCGTTGCACTTGGAGATCCCTTAAACTTCGTCCTTCTTCATTTTTCCTTGACTTGTCTTGTTTGTTGATTTCAGAGGTGAGTGATGGGCGTTATGAGGGAGTGGACAACCTCTATATATAGAGGAATGTCCCTCCTTTAGGCCAACTTGAGGCCGAGTTGTTGACTATAGGCTGACTTGGTGTTTCTTCATCATTTTTGTTTCTAGGAGGATGTCTTTGCATGGAGAGGACTTGGCTTTGCTTGGAGATATTTTATTTGACTCTTATAAAAGTTTATACATAGCGTAACATGCCCTTAAGGGTCTTCAATAAATACATTGAATTTTTGACTTCTTAAAAGCACTTAAATATGTTCTTGACCTACTTCAATGAGCCAGGAACTCATTGATAAATATAACAAAAATAATATTTCTTTTCTTGAATAAATACAAATATCAAAATTACATTTATGAAGAACGAACCTAGTTACACTTTCTTGAACAAAGGAAAGATCCCTCCAAATATAGGAAACCTTAGCAGCCTAACCTATTTAAATTTATCTGGAGCTATTTTAAATGGTAACATTCCATCTTAAATAAACCTTACAAATTTAGAAAGGTTATATTTAGTGAACAACAAATTAGAAGGGAACATACTTGATGATTTTGAACATTTTCAACACCTCAGTCTCTTGGACATTATTAGAAATTCACTCTCTGGAAAGATTCCTAATTCCCTTGCATCCCTTAAACAATTAAGATATATTCTCCTTCATAGCAACCAATTATTAGGAAGCATACCTTCCAATTTAGGAAACTGCGCAAATTTGGAATCGCTTGACTTATCTTACAATATACTCAATGGAAGCACACCAAGAGAAATTGCTAAACTTCATAATCTACAGTTCTATTTGAATTTCTCATGGAAAATATTAGAAGGTTCTTTGCCCGTTGAGATTGGTAAAATTGCAATCGGTCAACCTATAGATGTTTCTTCCAATCACTTGACTAGAGTCATCCCATATACAATTGGAAGATGCGTTGAACTATTTTCATTGAATTTATCTCAAAATTATTTCCAAGGATCTATTCCAGATTCACTTGAAAATTTGCAAAGCCTTATGAGCCTAGATCTCTCTTGTAACTCCTTATCAAGTTTAATACCAACTACTTTGAACAAGTTGAAAATGCTTCAGTATTTGATTTTTTTTTTTAACAACCTCACAAGGGAAATTCCAAGGGGAGGTCCTTTTGCAAATCTATCAATCGTCATTGGCTTAAATGGAAATCCCAACCTTTGTGGACCACAAACATTCCAGTTATCTACTTATCCAACACCAAGATGTCATTCTAAAACTGTGAAAAGAGTATTACTTCCAGTGAGTGGAGTTGTTGCTTTTATACTATGTTTTTTTCTTTTGATATTCCTATTGTGAGGGAACATGCATCTACAAAACATTGATCTCTCAAGACCCATTTTTGAAAAGTTAGAGCACCGAAGGATCTCATATAAAGAGATTTATAGAGTTATTGATGGATTTCCTAAGGCCAATTTGTTGGGAACAGGTAGCTTTGGGTTAGTTTATAAAGGAGCTTTGACTGATGGCACACTTGTTGCCATGAAGGTTTTTAGGTTGCAAAGTGACCAACATGAGAATTTTCAATGCAGAATGCAATGTCTTCTGGAACATTCAATGTCAAAACCTAGTGAAAAAAATAACTTCATGAACCAACCTCCATTTCAAAAGTTTAGTGTTTGGGTCTATGCCTAATGGAAGCTTAGAGAAGCATTTGTATCCTAGTAGGCACAAGAACAATGCTTGAGATGTGTGTCAACTGGGATTGAAAACACGACTAGACATTGCCATAAATGTAGCGAATGCTATCAAATATCTTCATCATGATTCTTTTGTACAAATAGTGCATTGTGATGTAAAACCTAGCAATGTAAATTTGGATGAAGATATAGTAGCCCGTGTAACATATTTTGGTATTTCAAAATTAATTGGTGAAAGCTCCACTAGTTCACTATCTTCAACACTTGCTTTGAGATGATCCATGGGCTACATTGCCCTAGGTATGACTTTTTAAGATATTACTCTCTTTTTTTTTCTCATTAAAAATATTGTATGGTTTTGTTTAACAAAATTTAATGAAGGTTGTCGTCATTATAGAGTATGGAATAGGCAAGGTGGTGCCCTCTCAAGGAGATGTTTACAGTTATGGCATTCTATTGTTGGAGGTTTTTACTAGAAAACAACCAACAAATGACATGTTTATTAGAGACTTAAACTTGCACGATAATTGACAACAATATTTTTAGTGAAGTGGATGGTGATGAATTTGAAGAAGACAAAGTGTACAACTGCCTAGTTTCTTTGTTGCATGTTCGTTTGCTTTGTTCAAAACATTCACCAATTGAAAGACCAACTATGAAAGTTGTGGTAACGGTTTTAGAGAGCATCATAGAGGATTTGGAAAAAAAAATCAGGTAGTTCTAAAGGATTGAGATGAAGCATATCCAATTTGCTTAGACATTTAAATACAACTAGCAATGATGCACTATATCAAATTACCAAATTTCTTCTACATGTTAGTTTGTGAAATTAACAACAAACAAAATATTTTGGGCCTGGTCATGATTCTTGAAGGACAATATTTTTTGTACTTCAAATTTTCAATCAATTTTCCTTAAATGTGCATATCTATGTATAATATTTGTGATTGAAAATTAAGTTTTTTTACAACATAATATTAAATAAATAATAATGCTTATTTGGTTTGATATATTCCTCCCTCTACACAAAGGATTCAAATGAATTCCACTTGATCCTCAATGTGGGTCGCTTGTGCTTGATTATGTACATTATGTACACAAGATTTTATATCATGAAGTCGTTGTGTTTATAAGCTAGTTATAAGCATGATAAAAAGATAAATCAAGGTTCCAATGAGGCGGAACCTCAGCCTAGCAAGCATCGGTCTAGGCGCTTAACCCATTGGAGGAAGTCTCGATTGTAAAGTCCTTTACACTATTGGATGTAGCTCGACCTCTTATTTTCAAAGGATGGTATAATTTATAAAATATAAGATCAATTTTAAGATTAATATTTAGTTTGTTCAAAATAATTTGATTTTTCTTGTCTCTATTTGAAAATCCATCTTATACTCTCTCAATAAGGAATTATTGAGAAATCCCTTCTTATACTATCTCAATGTGGCATTAGTGGGCTTAATCTACTAATATTATATTAAACCTATCTTAAAGAAACGTATATATTATCTTGAGTCTTAGTAAGTAGATAAATAATTTATGATAAATCAAGTACTAATGTCATTTACATGACATGAGTTGATGTCCAAGGAATTTAAGTTAACTCTCCCCGATAGGCATCAATATATTCAAGGATGTGTTGAAGTCTCTTAGACACATCATTATCCTCAGGACAACAAGTAAAAGCATGCAACACTTTGTTTGAAATCATCTTATCTATATTAAAGATTTTACATAAATGTAATACTTAGCTAACTCTATTGCTTAGAATGGACAACCGCTAAAAACATGCCTAGCTAACTCTATTGCTTAGAATGGACAACCGCTAAAAACATGCCACACTTTGCTTAAACTTATCTTATCTATATTATATATTTTACACAAATATAATATTAAAACTTGCATTATGCCCATGGTGGTGTTGTAACATTGTTTTTTTCAAAATTTTTAAATATTTTCTTTTCGAAAAAGTTTGTAAATGACCCATTAAAATTTATTATATTTTAAATAAAGTTTAATGTTATTTTTATGAAGTGTTGGCATGGGTGTTAAATAGACACACCTTCCAAATATCGCCAAGTGTACTAGATCCCGCTCACCCCCCAAACACAACTTTCAAGCTTTAAGGGAGGGGGAAGCACATTTTGTCAGCTAGTGAAAACCAATTTTTATACGTGACAATGACACGACGAGTGTGCCTCCCCCCACACTTCGCTTATGGGATTTATCAATACCATTGTCCGACGTCATCTTGATGGGACCCGTCCACATCAGTTCCTCTGAATAATTGAATTAAGATAACTACCAATAAAAGCTTAATAGTTGTTTTCTATAGGCTCAAGGGTAACAAATGGGAAAACATGACCTTTTTCAATTCATTTCTAGAATCTGAACCATGAAGAAAACATAGGGAGCTCACCACACATTAATTTCAAATCTTTCTATGAAATTATAGAGGCAACATCGTTTCTATTCCTCCACTAGATTTGAGATTTGTAAATTGTAAAAATGAATGGAGAAGAAGTTAAAACCTTTCCCAAAACCTCTATTAATTTTGACGATTTTCCCTTAATTGACTGAGAGGTTGATGGTCATGAGACCTATTGTGAGTTTCATGTGTGTTTGAGCTTTGTGCTTGGGCATTTAAGCATTTTCAAGACATGAATAATGTTTCATTAGTATGGGAGTTATATTTGGATCAATTAATCATACCCCAGACACCCATTTCAAAAATTTATTTACCAAGTGTTCTGAACATTATCTTCTAAGTAAACAAGAAATTTTGTCAAAGAATGGGTTAGTTTTATTGTATATTAATTCTGAGTCTTTCTTGCAAATGTTGAATATTGTAATTCAACAGTGAAATCTGACCCCAAAATGAAGAAATACTGAATTAATTGTATCAAGATTTAACTCTAGAAGAATGGTCCACACTCCTTTAATCCTTTTGACCTCTAAATTCGCCAATCCTAGAACATAATCTGTATTTTTATTCAAGTATTTTCCGAGAAATGTCTAGACAAATCATATCAATCACCTATTGTTTGCTAAAGTATGACCATGCAAAAATAGTTGATGAAGTCATCCTAGGGATTTTATCCTCCATTTCACCAATTAAAAAATCCTTCGTTAGATTTCATTATAGTCAGTACCTATTGGATACCATTAAAGACCGATTAGAAAATTTTAGCATCACCAAGCCCTTTAAATACAATTTATTTTAGTTTATATGTTTTTCTATTTCCAAATAGAGAATTTCTATGGTATTCAATTGCAAAAGCATGATTCCAATGAAAATACTTTTAATTATCAGTGGACTTCGATGTTGAGAAAGCACCCTTAGGAATTTTCATTCTCAAACTTTGTTAATCATTTTCTATTAGTTTCCTTTAGTATTATCTATGACGTATCACCACTGAAAATATTTTACTAAAATTAAAAGAATTCTACAACTCAATGATGCAACTAAGGTAGGATATTGGTATTTATACAAATATTTTACTAAGATTATAATATATGGATGTGAGTTGGCACCTTATAGGTTAGCAATTTTTTATAGTTTCTAAGGATATTTTTTTGGAATTTATTAGGCATAGTTTAATTTTATATCAAGTTCATTTTATGCCTAGAAAACTCCCAACTCTATTCAAATTAAATGCAAAAGTTGGGCCATTTTTGGTAAATACTAGACTAAGAACTAGATAAACCGAAAGTACGTTACAAGAGATGAAGTTTGCATAGGGAGAAATCTGGCACTATGATCATTATGGAATAATTTCAAGTAAAAGGCTTGAACAAAAATAACTTACTTATAAACACGCGCAAAAGCCTGTGATCGGGCAAAATGCTAACAAAGACGTTTAGGAGTAGGATCCCCCAACAGTTGCCTAGGAAACCATTACAAAAGAGTAGTTGCACAACAAACCATTAACTTGAGTACACTCAGTTTATGGGGAAATCAACTTAGTGGAACAATACCAAATTCTATTGGAAATTGTTCAAAACTCGTGGAATTCAAACTAGACTACAACAAGTTAAGTGGGTGTGTGCCAATACAATTGGGTAAGCTACCATTCCTTGAAAAACTATACTTGCAAGGTAATCAACTTGAAAGTGGTAGTGTTACAACCATGCCTTTTCTTATAACCCTTACCAATTGTTCACACTTAAAACTACTATACTTTAGAGACAATAAACTAGTTGGTGTCTTGCCCCTACCATAGCCAAACTTTCTACCAATTTTTCTGTCTTGTCATTAGCAAACAACGTGATAGAAGGAAACATAACCCCACATATAGGAAACCTTAGCAACCTAACCTATCTAAATTTATGCGAAACTCTTTTAAATGGTAGCATTCCATCTTTAAGAAACCTTACAAATTTAGAAAGGTTGTATTTAGTGAACAAAAACTTAGAAGGGACCATACATGATGATTTCGAACAATTACAACACCTCGGTCTCTTGGACATTAGAAGAAACTCATTGTCTAGAAAGATTCCCAGCTCCCTTGCATCCCTTAAACAATTAAGATATATCCTCCTTAATAGCAACCAATTATCAGGAAGCATACTTTCCAATTTAGGAAGATGCACAAATTTGGAATTTCTTGACTTGTCATACAATATACTCAATGGAAGCATACCATGAGAAATTACTAAACTTCATAATCTACAGTTCTATTTGAATTTGTCAGGGAATTTATTAGAAATTTCCTTTCCTGTTGAGATTGGTAAATTTTCAGTGGTTCAAGCTATAGATGTTTCTTCCAATCACTTGATTGGAGTCATCCCATCTACAATTGGAAGTTGTGTTGAACTATTTTCATTGAATTTATCTCAAAATTATTTCCAAGGCTCTATTCTAGATTCACTTGAAAATTTCCAAAGCCTTATGAGCTTATATCTCTCTTTTAACTCCTTATTTAATACCAACTACTTTAAACAACTTGAAAATGCTTCAGCATTTGAATTTGTCCTTTAACAAATTAACAAGGGAAATTCCAAGGGGAGGGCCTTTTGCAAATCTATCAATTGTCATTTCCTTAAACGGAAATGCCAACCTCTATGGCCCACAAGCATTCCAGTTATCTACATGTCCAACGCCAAGAGGTAATTCTAAAATTATGAAATGAGTATTACTGCCAATGAGTGGGGTTTTTGCTTTTATATTATGTTGTTTTCTTTTGAGATTCCTATTGCGAAGGAACATGCATCTACAAAACATTGATGTCTTAATACCTATTTTCTAAAAGTTAGAGCATTGAAGGATCTCATATCAAGAGCTTCATAGAGCTACTGATGGATTTTCTGAGGCCAATTTGTTGGGAACATGTAGCTTTGGGTTATTCTATAAAGGAGTTTTGACTAATGGCACCCTTGTTGTCATGAAGGTTCTTAGGTTACAAAGTGACCAACATGAGAAAACATTCAATGCAGAATGCAATTTCTTGTGGAACATTCAACATTGAAATCTATTGAAAACCATAACTTCATGTCCCAACCTCCGTTTCAAAAGTTTAGTGTTTGAGTTTATGCCTAATGGAATCTTAGAGAAGCATTTTTATCCTAGTAGGCACAAGAAAAATTCTTGGGATGTGTGTGAATTGGAATTGAAAACATGACTAGACATTGCCATAAATGTAGCCAATGCCATTAAATATCTTCATCATGATTTTTTTTGTCATTATGATATAAAACCTAGCAATGTGATTTTAGATGAAGATATGGTAGCCCATGTAACAGATTTTGGTATTGCAAAATTAATTGGTGAAATCTCCACTAGTTCACTTTCTTTGACACTTACTTTGAGAGGATCCATGGGCTACATTTCCCAACGTAAGACTTTTTAAGATGTTACTCTCTTGTCTTTTTCTGTTGTGGGAGGTTTTTACTTGAAAAAAACCAACAACTAACATGTTGTTTGGGGAATTAAACTTGCACAATTTGGTGAACTTGGAATTTCCAAATAGGCTAAAGGAGGTAATTGACAACAGTATTTTTAGTGAAGTGGATGTTGATAAATTTGAAGAAGACAAAGTGTACAAATGCCTAGTTTCTTTGTTGCATGTTGGTTTTCTTTGTTGAAAACATTCACCAAATGAAATACCATCTATGAAAGTTGTGGTAATAGTTTTGAAGAGCATAGAGGATTTGGAAAAAACATTTAAGTACTTCTAGATGATTAAGATGAAGCATATCCAATTTTCTTAGCAATTTAAATACAACTAGCAATGATGTTGTACATCATATTACTAAAATTCTTCTACATGTTAGTTTGTGAAATTAACAACAAACAAAAGATGTTGAGCGTTGTCATTATTCTCGCGAGGACAATATTTTTTGTACTTTAAATTAGGTTCTTTTACAACATAATATTAAATGAATGGTAAATGCTTATTTGGATTGATATATTATTCATACATAATATCAATATCTTTACCCTATAAATTAATCATAAAATGATTTTCATTTAAAATTTTGTTATAATTTCTCACCTAATAAATTGATTTTATGAACCATGTTAAAGGATAATCATTTTATTTACACTTTCATTTTTTATTTTTTTAATATATTAAAAA
>APFE031672193.1:111219-133147 GCA_000404065.3 Pinus taeda | reverse complement strand
GGAGACTTAGGCTGTTACAGGGGTAGGACCATATTTCAGGAGAAGATATGGAACAACTTTGAGTATAGCAGATCTTTATTCAACCGGAGTGATGAAGATGGTGAACTTAAGAGATGTCAAGCAGATCTTGACCTCTTTTGGGGATGTTAGTTAATGATTGGGGAAAACAGAGAAGGGAAGTGAGTTATACCTTGTTTGAGCCTTTTTTGCTTACAAATCTTTGCTGATTACGTTCTGCATGATATGATACCTGAAAACTTGGAACTGGTCAGCAATTCAATCAGCCTCAGAACTACCTACCCAGCCTACTTTCCTAGCATTTTTTCTTCTTTTGCTTGGGGTGCACTTAGACTTGCAAACCCATCATACATTTTCTTTTGATGCTTTCCTATCTACATACTACCCTTATTTCTTCCAGAGCCAGATTAAACTGTTGGACTCTTCTATTTCTCTACCTATCTAAGAGTCTGCCAAGAGTAAACTGTTTGGACAAACTTACAATCTCTATATTCTAAAACAAGAAATTTAAACTTAGGGAGACCAAGATTAAACTGTTTGGACCTCCCTTTAACTAGAAGTAGCGATACCGGGATAACTTTACAAAATTTGAAGGCAATTGAATGAACTTGAAGTAGCCTTCTTCATTTGGAGACTGTTTGAGCAAACATGGAGCATTGCAGCAAGAAAAGTACAACATATTTGGCCTATGAAATGCCAATCATAAAAAATGAATACCTGCTGCAGCAGGAGCTAACAAGTGGATGAAAACTTTTATATTTTATTCTATTTAGGTGCAATAGCTTTAGTTGGACAAGGCTATCCTCTAATAAATAGTTCCACCCATTCTTCATTAGTTGTTATAGTATCATGGGAAACTTTTAGCCTATCTAATTTTTCATAGAAGAAACAAAATCCCTGAGTTGTACATCTCCCACATAGGGTGTCAGATTAAATGATTTGTACCCAAATCAAGCAGGATCATTTAGGTACAACTCGCACAAAAAATTTTGTTCTGAGAAATTAGGACTTTGAAATGTTTCTAGGAAGTCATGTATCTCCCTTCTCTTATATGGTTTCCTTTCATTCAAGGTTGTTAATTGGAAGAGATAATGTTTTTCTTGCAAATAAAAAGGATAAGAAGGAGAAGGAAGCCTACTTCACAATGAGCTATTAATGATCTCATAAATGAACTCATTTTCTTGTTTTAATAGCTTAAACTCTCCTTGTAGTTCCTTCACCTATTTCATTGCTTGATTCGTCTCTTTCTAAATTTTCATAAATTCTACAATTCTTAATTTTTCAACCCACTCCTTCTTAAGCTTATTTTCCATTTTCTCATGCTTCTTTATGAAGATGAATTCATCTTTGGGAAATAGTGCTAATTTATCCCACTTCTCTAGTGCCCTCATCAAATCTTGAAATTTAATGTGATCTATTTTAATTTTTGTTTCAACATCCTCCTTCTGATCCCTTTTCTCCTCCTACTTCTCTATCTTAACTATTTGTTCTTGTGTAATAAAAACATCATTGATAGGTTATTTTCGTACAATAGTCATTTTATTTTCAGATTGTTCTTTTTCAACTGCTGGTTCTTTTGTAACAACAACATCATGAACATGTTCTTGTGGATTAGCAAACTGCTTTTCTTCTTCCTTATCTTCTTTGGCTGTTGATTCTTGTGTAATAGAAGCATCATCAATAGCTTCATGTGGAACAATAGGTCAAAATTCATTTTCCTACTCCCTCACTTTCACTCCAACTAAAATAGTAATAGTCTCCAAGATTTTAGCCTCCTCAAGGATTTGTTGGTAGCCCTTACAAAGCTTTTATGAGACAGTAGATGATTCCATTTCTACTACCTTTGCCAACATATCCATTGCAGTTTCATTCTTAAAATGAAGTTTTTCTTTAACCGAGGAAAGTTTTTTCTTTAACTCCTAATTTTCCTTTCTCAGATTTTTCAATTTGAAAGAGAGGGCCAATTTTCATCTTACTTGGTGAAGTAATAGCCTCTTGTTCTTCTATTTTCTCTTCTGTTACTAGTCCTTTTGTCTCCTACTATTTCTCCATTTCTTGTTCAAGCTCTAGTTTAACAATCAATATTTTAGATGTAGAGGGGCCTTCTTTTGTAGACTTCTCCTACTATTCTTTTTTTTGTTCTCCTCAAACCCATCAGGTCCAACTATATCAACACATTCCCCCTCAACTATAGCAGTAGGTTTTTGAGTCACTTATTGTATAACAACTACTCACACGTTTTTCCCAGGGGTTCTTCCACCAATTTACCTTTTCACTTTCCTTTTCTGCACTATTACCTTTATTGATACTCCCTTGGTCCCTTCAGGGGTCTTCACTTCCTCAGCTCTAGTTTTAGGTAAATTGTTGTTCTAGCAATTTCTTCCCCTGTCACTTCATATACAACTAGATACCCACCTTGTCTTTCCTTTAACAACTCACTAGACACCAACACAATTTCTTCTATTCACGTCTCCTTTCCTTGTGAGGATGAACTAAGGATCATTCTAATGAAACTCTACCTCTTAGGGTTTTATCAACCAGTAATAGAAGTTGCATGTGGTTTTTTTTCTCTCTGAAGATGTAGCAGTTTGAGAAACAAGTGTTGTTTTAGTGTTGGGTTCTACTTCATTACTTGGTGTTGTTTCAGTGCTAGGGGTTTCTTTAGACTAGGTGTTTCTTTAATACTCTCTTTGTGCTCCTCATTCACACTAGCACAAGGTCTCACTATCAAAGCATGCCATGATCTCCCTTGTCTCTGTAATGAATGCATGATGATTAATTTAATGAGCGTGTGGTTAGTGACATAAGCTTCTAGATGTTCTCCCCCTTTCATAGCCTTTTCCATGTGTTGAAATGACTTCAGCAAGTAGTATGGTAAATTAATCAACCACCATGTCCTCAGGTGTGTTAGCGATTGAAAGAGATAATTGAAAATAATCGCAAAATGGCCCTCACAGGTAATGAGTTTTTAGATGAAGAGGGATACATCTTCCCAAGGGTGATGAAGAGATGTTCTATAAAAACCCCTATTCTTGGGTGTCAATTCTTCTCCCTCCTCTAAGAATATGACCTTAGCTTTATGATTAGCCACTTTCCTTGAGAACCACCATTCTCCTATCCTAGCATCCTTGACACTTTTGCGATAACTTCTTTTGTAACAACAATTATGAAGCCCCTGACCACAGTGTTGTTCAACTAAGGTTGAGGAAAATTATAAAGTGACCAAATCACAAAATCCCTATAATTTTTCAAAATAACTCAGCCATCTAGCCCTTCAAAAAAATTCCAAAGCTTCTGGATTTTGTAACAACACATTAACAAAGTCAGGTTTGTGTCCAATAGTTTCTCCACCCATAGCTTCTTACAAGCACACTACTTGACAATGCTAGGAACCTATTACAATGTTGCTTTAGTGCACACAGATGCTTGTTCATGGGAGAATGTCAAGGTGTTGGAATTACCAACAGTTACACCTCTTTATTATCAATTCCAAAATTTTAAATCAAAATGAGTTTTCGAATGATTGCATTGATCTGTAGATGTAACAACATGAATAATAAAGAAAAATAAGTAATAATTATGAAGCAATATTGCTACTAATGGCGGAAGTTACATTGGTTTAATTGTAAAAATTAATGGCGTCAGAATGGTCTAATCATGCAGTATTATGGCAGGGAGAGGTATCTATTAATCAGACAAATAATTGGATTTCCTAGATATGATATGATTAGGATAGGCAACAAGTGTTGGAGTAATTGTCTTTTCAACAACAACAACTCCCAAAACCTTAATTAATCCAAATCAGAAAAGGAACTTAAATGCAATCTTGTAACAACAAGCTTCGACAGAGCATCCAAACCTAAAACAACCCAGCCATTAACCATTAAACTACCTAACCCGTAAGCACTAAATCCTTTATATATTGACCCTTAATACTTTAAACCCTAACCCCTAACCCCTTAACCCTTAATCCCTATACCCCAAATCCCTAAAACCCATCATCCTCAAATCCCCTATCCACTTAACCCCCAACATCTCAATTAATTAACCATTTAGGCACATCTAGTGCTAAATATAGGGTTAAAAAGGGAGCTAACCAAGGAGGTAATTTATGTGCAAAAAAAGGAGTTAAACCAAGGGCTATTTCTAGGGAATTTATGGTGTTATTTTCATCGTTGTTTACGGTAGTATTTATGGCACTATTTTCCAGTAGCTATTTCCAGCTCTACTTATGGTATTCTTTCCAATGCTATTATTGCCTAAATTAGCACCTAAATGTTTTGGTTGGTGAAGGCAACGCAAAAAATAACACCATCTCGATAAAGAACACTGACTTTTTCAAAAAATTGGAGAAAAATACACTAAACCAGTCCTTGGAAGCAAAAAAGGGAGAAACAAAGGGAGCCAACCAAAAGGATTTGTTGCAGTGAATGTTATGGCATTGAAGCTTTGGGTACTCATTAGAATGCTCCTTCATCATTGTGGAGTATATGATGTGTTCCCTCTGGTGTATATGATGCAATTTATCAGATTCCATAGTGCATTTGGGCATTGGAGGATATTTTGATTTGGTTACCACTGCATATTAGTGTATTTTGGTATCTTTGATTTTTTGTTTACTGGTAACACATTTGATTGTTGGGTGGTTTTTTTCACTCCTGTAGATGTAATTCCTGGGATCTGGAGATTGGATTTTTGCTAATGCTTTCTACTTGGTGGGGATATGTTTACTCTATTTATATTTTTTCTAATGGGATTCTATCTAGTTGGATATTATATGGCATTAATGCCCTAATATTTATGTAAATATTGGTTTTCAAAATGAAATATAAAGTTCATTTATCCACAAAAAAAAAAAAAACATGATCACATTTTATTAACTTCTTGGCACTCTATTCAGTATACTAGTTTCAAGTTCAATGTACTAGATTCTTATTCTATGTAAAAAAATTCATGCAAATATTTTTTCAATCCCTTTTAAGGATGAATATCTCAAGTCTATGTTTAGATCTAATAGCTCCAAGATTAATCATTAATTTGGATAAAAGTTTTAAAACTAAATAATATCTCAACACACAGAGTGTAACCACCCACACCCCCCCCCCCCCCCCCCCACACACGCATACACTTTGGCTTGAACTTTTTTTTTTTCCATATAGTTGATCTGTTATAACCTAGTTAAATATTCTATACATTCATTTCATGATTATAACTGTATAGCATTCATATAGGGCACTCAAACGCATTCAACAGTGATACAAAATCAATGCTATTATATCAATAACTTACATTTAGTGTGACAATCATTGATGCAGCTAAGGGATATCCTACCCATCAATTTAGATGATATTTCAAAGTTTCAACTAGAATGTATACATCATCTTTTGGTGGATGAGGATAGAGCCCTATCCATTGATCAGTTGCAAGCAACTTTAGAAGAGATACTATATGGTTTTATGTTCAGACAACAAACACATGTTACCTGGAAAAATAAAAATAAAAGGGGGAGTTTGAATGGGGAAAATCTTGTTCATCATTTCAAACAATTCAACTACTCCTAGAGAAAACATCAAACATCTCTCTTGATATAGATCCCAAGCATTGTTCAACAACTGAGCTTGTTAACACTTATCAGATGAGGTCAATCATAACTTTTCTACAAGGTTAAGTTTGATTCCTCCTCCTTCCTCTTAAATTCCAAGATATCAAGTTGGGAACTAAGCGAACTAAGAATATCAATTTAAAAAATTTCTAACAAATTCCCTATCTCAACTCTAGTGACTCCTCCTCTTGTGGGCTTAGTGACCTTTAAAACCAAGTCCCATATTTCGAATTACTCCATGACTATCAGTTGCATAATTCACATATTTCATCATAGATTAATTGGGATATGACCCCCCATGATATTTAGTGCATCCATGCATTCATCACTAAACAAAGGAGGAGGATATGTAAAGTTTCAAGATATAGTGTATTTTTTTTATTTCTTTACAAGTTATAGTGAAACCTCTTGACATAATCATCCAAACTCTCATCATCTCATTTTATCACTTTAAAAATTACTTTTTTAATGTGCCTTAATTTGGAATAGTCCCAATACATACACATTAACTTATACCTAATTTATTCCCATGTTCTAATATGATTCACTTCAATTCCCATGAACCAATATAGTCCTTCTTCTTTTAGGATGGTTGGGAAGTGTTTCAGCTTTCTTTCATGTATGGAGTAACCATCACTTCATCATAAGATATCAAATTCAAAGGTAAAAGTATCTGGATCTTCACTAGCCAAACCTTTGATATTAGCAAGAATGGAAGGTGGAATGTGATGCAAAATAATCTATTAGCCAAACCCATTTTTTACCTTCTTAGGTCAAAATCCATTTTCCAAAGGAAGTTGATTTCCTTAGTGTTATATAAATTATAATATTTTCCTAGTTGTAAATCTACAAGTAAACTATATTTTTAGAGAGGATATGATGAGTGTTATTTTGTCTCTATGAAAAGGGATAGATCTAGCCAAAATAAGAAATTGTTAGATAATCTAGAAAAATATATTAAAGTTGTTGATTTGTACCAGATTTATATGTAAAGAGTTTTTCAATGTAATTAAGTGATTCATTGTTTTTAGAGTGTTAGTGGTGTGTAGAGAGGAATTCTATATGAAGATTGTACATTTGTAATATTCCCTTTTCAGTTTGAATATATATCAGCGTATGTGTATTTATTTGTGTGTTTTTCATGGATGAATTCATACTGTATTGAGTGTAGGCCATATTGGATTTATTTAATATGTTGCAAGAAGAGTCAGTGGTTGTTGGTGACTAGTTAAAAGGTTAAATTTTAAGCTCATAACATCAAGTTAGGGTCACATTGCAATATCATGTTTTCAAACCAGATCAAACCCAAATCTGTACAATTCCAATCTTTACCAATTTGAATTAGTTTTTTTAAATTCACCAATTGATGGAAATGTGAAATTATTCATCATGGATGGAGTCAATGTATACTGGAAGAGGTATCCAAATGTAATAATAATTTTGAATGATGATAATTAAATAGACTCTACATCACAGTTGATAATTTGTACTATGAACTATTTGATTTGAACCTATTTGTAACTTATAACAAGAAGTCAAATCCTGGATAATTAGATCCAAGAACTAGATGTATTGAAGGAGATATATTAACCAAAAAGATATCCAAATTAAAGTAAATATATAGATTGAAAAGATATTCATATTGGTAGGGAAATATGGATCCTCCAAATCTCCAAATTATGAGCAACGATAAATGTATCTAGATCTCTAAATTCTAGATTGTGCAAGGAATTGAGGTTTTTTACTTCAAGTGAATTTTGCGGGTTAAGATTGAATAAAGTGAAATTAGGAAAAACTTTGAAGTTGATCAATAATATTGCCACATGTAATTCTGACTGCAGTGTCAAAGATTAAAATTTGTCAAGAGGATTTTGAAGATCATTGATCCACAATTAAGGGGAAATTAAGTTAAAGGAAACTGAAGGGCATCATAATGTTCTTCATATAAACCAATCCATCAAAGTCTTAGATGGGCAATTCAAAAGTGATATGTTCTCTCTGCTTTCAACCTTCCACATATTTTCCCATTTAACCAATGGTTCTTGTTCCCTCATAAGATTCTTCTTCTTAGATCTAGGGGATCCTAAAGTTAGAGTGTTAGTTGTTGAATCAAGTTTAAGAAGATCACCTACAGTATTGGATGCCACTAGTTGTTTTGCATTTTTGGGTCACATTCTTGGACCTTAACTGCCTCAAGTCCCTACTAGTTCATTCTTTGGTTGGATTTTGACCCTTTTCTACTTGTCAATTTGTTGGTATGATGAATGAATCCCATTATGAAGTTCGGGTCTTGTTTTCCTTATGCATCTAACCATATCCCAATGCAAGATCTTTTGTGAAAGGGAGTTCAAAATATAGTTGAAAATTTCCTATGATTACCTTGGCTTGATATATTCATCTAACCTAAAGTAAATTCCTAGTTCTCTAAGTGTCTCCCAGATAATGTCACAAAAAATGATAGTGTTTTTAAATTTTTTTCCTACATCGAGGATAAATTTATAGAAGAATGACCAACTAGTTTGTTAACCTGAGGTTTGTTGGGAACATGTGAGGCACCCAATGAAGTAAAAAAAGAAATATAACATTTCTTACATGAAACTATTCTACTCATCACAGTAAAAAAGAGTATTTATGAATTTTATTACATGCAAATTGAAACTTGTAAGAAAAGAATTAATATTGTTCCAGATTTATAACTTGGTCCGTGGCACCTCATATGCCATAGTCCATGAAAATCATATGCACAAATAACATTATCTCTATATACTAAGCATCACTTAGGAACAAATTGATTCATTAACACACTAATACTAGTACCACATCATATGAAGTTTGTAACATCCCAACCTACATCTCATTCTACAACATTCTAAAGTTCATTTTGTATAATATCAATATAATAAGAAAAAACACCAAAAAAAAAAAAAACAAATTGTATAAAATGGTAAGGTAAATGTATAGGACAATGGAGCAAGAGTACAAGAAAGAAGAATCTATGGAAATTAACTTAACAAATCCACACTTAACTAATTAACAAAGGAAAAATAAATATGGAACATTACCTTACCTTGAGCAAGCCCTACCCTAGGTTTGACCTGTGCCTAAATCCACAAGGTTACCAAGGCAATACCACAATTGAATTCCATGCTTCAAACCAATAGTGCTACGATCACATAAAATAAACTAGTATTTACAACATAAGTTCATAGTCTAATCTCTTGCATTAACATGATAAAATGTCATTGCAAATATCATTACATATGTATATCTTATTAGGGAACTTGTTTGTTCCATAAATGGAATGGAATGATATGAAATGAATTCTAACATGGAGAACTAAAAGAAAGTATTCATGCCTATTATTGGCTCAAATCCCAATTGATCATACTCATATGTCTCCTTGGATGGTTCTTGAGTTATTGTGTCATCAAATTCTTTATGTTCCTCCAATCGTTATAAGCTATAACTTATGATGTTGCCTTTCTCCATGTGATTATAGTGAAACCTAAATCACTTCCAATCTCTTGTTAGCATTCCATGTGGAGTATCGAAGAGACTGTTGTTTAACTATAGAACAAACCCCTAATATTCCTATGTCCCTATCTTCATGGAATCTTGGATTAGGATAAAGCCTATTCCATACTCCATGAAAAGCCTTTGATTGGAACTTGCTATTAGGGTTTGGAATTTTAACCTCCATCATGAAATAAAAGGGTATATCAAGAACTAAAATTAACAAGTGCCCTTGTGGAAATTAAGATTAACAATGAAACCATGGAATCATTACTAGTCACATAGAGGCATATTAATATACACACTGATCCAATGAATCCCAAAAACACATTTCAATTCAAATCATAAAAACAAAATGAAAGAAATCAATGGTTATTATATATCCTAGTGGTGAGTCATTGATTTTTCATCATTTTCACTTGTATTTTTTATTCATTAAACCATTATTTCCAACCATTATTGCACCATCTCACTCACTTGCTTCCATTTTTACCGTAATTCTTCACAAGGTATCATAATGAGCTTCTATATGTATAAGTGGTTAATTAACATCAATTTTCCTTTATTTTTAATGAATTGAAAATAATTATACTTAGTTTTACTAATGACAGTTTTCTAGTTCAGTTAAATAGCTTAGCCTAATTTCAGAAAACATCCCATGATCAAAGTATTAGCACCATTCTAAAAGGATATTAAGCACATGGGTTTTGTTCCTAGGACCTCTAATATGGATTTTTGTTGTCCAAATCTCAGCTAGATCGCACATGTGAACCTCCAACATTTTATCAAAGGCAATAAGCAACAATTTAGACCATTAGGATCCACGTGAACGGTTTCCTCCAAATCTGAAGGATCTAATATATTTTCTTTCATTGCGTGAATGATTTATATGCTAATGTGTCCCCTGATGCCAAGTTAGCAAGAAGGTTAGAACGAGCTATTCTTTAGTGAATTCGTGACATGGAGATACGTTTAATCAGATCTGGGCTCATATTTGACCCAAAGATCCATTAAATAATATTTTGAGTTTATTCTCACACTAATCTACTAAGATTTCAGGACCAAAATTCAAGAAATGAAACTGAGTTTGTTGTTTCTTTAGATCTCTATATAATATTATAATCTCTTTTATGAGGGTACATACCCAGAGATGTTATGTAATTCTGGATTGTATGCACAATTTACAATGTAATACCAAATGTTGTCTTTTTATCATTTTTATAGTTCAAATTTATATGTTTTCCTGGAAGTAGAATTTCATGTTTTCACAAGTTAAATGGTGTATTCTTTTTTAGTATAAGTTTTCAAATTCTTACTTAGTATAAGTTTTGAAATGTTTTTTTTAGAATTAGAATCTATTGATTTCCTCACATAATCGTATTTCATTTTAAGTTATTTCATATGTTTTCATAGGTTAAGTTATTTCATATGTTTTCATAGAATAAGGTTTATTTTCTTTTATGGATTTAATTTTATTTTATGTTTTTTTTTTTTTTTTTTTTTTCAAGTACGATAATTGAAAGCTAAATTTCTAGCACATATTCTGTCATGTATTTCGCAATTTCAATTACCCAGATTGATACTTTAATGCAATGTAGTTTAAAACATGTTACACAATTAAATTATTTTATATTTTTGGCATTATTGCTAAGGAAGTATACATAGGATTGACCTTCAATTCATATTTCTTTTTAAGTTACACAACTTTGGAAAAGAGAGATGGTAAGATGAGAGGTAATAACGTGTGCATCACCATTGTGAGGTCTAGGCTTAACCTTATTTTTTGAATTGCATCTCATTTAGCTGCATCTATTTTTAGCTACATAAATTTAATTCCATTCATTTTATAGTGCATTTTAGAGGTAGCTTCATTAGAGGACAAACTTCAAGAATTTCAATTAAAAAATCACTAATCATCCCCAATAGATCACGTGGTGCAATAAGAACCACATAGCCTCCTACCTCATGAATTCATACCTTTGCAAGTAGAAGAAGACCGCCTCCTAGAGGTGGAAAAGGAGGTAGAAGAAATGGATGGAGATGATGACAATGAGGTTGAAATATGTTCTTCATATTAACATTTATATCAACATCTTGAATGGATTGTTAATATTGATGTTAATATGAAGAACATATTTCCATTTGTACTTCTCAACTTCCATGGTATAATATCAGAAGACTTGAAAAATTTTAATTTTGAATTTCAAGTACTTTGTAGATCTTATGATTACTTAATGTTCAAAAATTGAAATTGTTTTTGGCTACATTGTAAGATAGTGCTCTTAAATGGTATGATGGGACTAGGTATTAAATCAATAATCTCATGGGATAAAATGAGAACATTTGTTTAGAAAGATATAAATATTATTGTACACAACATGATTTTAAAGAGTCAAAAGGAAGATGAGAATCATTAGGACTTTGTAGAAATATTTGCGTACAATTTTAAAAGGGTAAAATCACATAAACTTGGATTTGATACACTAAAAACCCTTTTACTTATAGCAATCAGAGATGAGTGGATTGATATCCTTAATCTAATGGGTAAATGGAATGTATCCCAATTATCATTTGGAGAAATTTATGAAATGTGTAAGCATATATAAAGAGGAAAGGAAATGTATGGCAAGATCCCATGGGATCCATACATGGCAAGAGTAAGTAAATCAACACTAAGATCAATAAGTAGAGAAGAACTAGATAATTTTAAAATGTATATTCTTGGAAATTTAGGTGAACAAATAGATATGTTAAGAATGAAAAATAGGAAAAAGGTTAAGAATGTTTCTTTATCTATATTCTATCCTAGGTGTAGAAAGAAGCATGATTCGAGAGAATTTCCATTTTACAATATTGAAACTTGTGTCATTTGTGAAAAATCACATGCTACAAAGGAGTGTCCATCATTATCGAGATTCAAAGTAGTTTACCAAGCAAATAGTGGAGAAAATTGGGCACCAAAGAAAATATGTTATGCAGCTCCAAGATAACCTTGCCAACTCATCAACAAGGTATGATGAAAGATCCTAATCAGCAATTTCAAGATTATGCACAACAATCTCAAAATAATTGGAACACACCCTTGCCTTAGAAACCTTGCACACCCCAACCTGAAGATCAATCTTGGTAACAAGTTTGGAAAGGATCTTATGGAATAAATCCAAAATATCTTTAATATTCTCCTCAATATCCTCAATACCAATCTCAATATTATACATACCATCCACCTCCACCACAACCTTAATTACACCCACAATTGACTTCTAGTCAGCCTCTCTAATTACATTATGCACAACCATATCAAAGACCTACTCAACAACCTACACAACCATTTCCAAACCCAAAAAATAAAATACCTCTGCCCACTTACAGTGATGAAGTAAAAAAATCCAAACTTACATGATCACTCTTCTTTATCTAAATGATAGTCATCTTATATTAGGAAGAGTATTGCAAAAAAAAGATCCCCCTATTGAAGAACGACATCCAGAAGAAGAAGATCTAGAGCAAACTAAGGAATTATGGACCACATTTGAGTATTGCAAAAAAAATATCCCCCTATTAAAGAACGACATCCAAAAGAAGAAGATCCAGAGAAAACTAAGGAATAATGGACCACATTTGATGGAGAGCAATCATTAGAATTTGATATCGAGGAACTTCTGTTATGCTTATCATTAGATCCTTTATTCTTTCAAGAGCCTAAGAAAAAAATAGTAGAATATTTGAATGGCATGACAAAAGAAAACATACAGAATGATCCAGATGAGGAAGTAAACCATGAGCATTATGGTTGTATTGAACTTTGTTTCTAGACAATCATTAAGCTAGAGATCCATTGTCTTCTTCAATAACTCTTGACATCATCTCAATCAAAGAAATCGATCTCTCATACTCAGGTATATATAAAAGAATATCTTTCAAACCTATTAAAGAGCCTCAAAATCAACCTATTTCAATCACATCCCAACTATCTTGTGTGACTCAAAACCCCAAGCCCCACCTCACATTTCCTTAGAATTTATTGTTGCCTCTTGTTATTTTGAGTCTATAATTGCATCTCGACTATCAAAGGTGACTATCATTGTTTGCATGCATTTTCTTACTAAATTGGTCTAAGTTTTAGTAAATTCACTTATATAGTGGTTGTGAGACTTTGCAACCTTTCCTTTCCTAAAACGTAGGGTAGATGATTGTTGTAATGGATCAAGCATTACATCAAAAGCTTCCATAATGAACCATATTGAATAGCGATGGGAAAGACAAATGTAATGTTCAATTTACATGCCAACTTGGATACTCTGACCAAGACCTACACAATTAAATCAGTTACTATTTTGTTATCTTTTTATATATAATTTGATTTTTATTTAGAAAGAGACTATTGGTAAGTTTGTCCACTATTATTTTTTTAAAGACCAACCGCTTAGTTATAACGATTTTCCTTATTCTTAGGATTGGGTTGGCAAATAATGACTTATATATTTTATTGTAACCAGCTGAAGAAAGTTAGCCATAATGTTCTTGTGAGATTGTTGAAGTGGTTGAACTAAGTTCTATACTTTGTATTACATTTTTTTATGACTTTATAATATAATTCACACTATTGTTGATTAATTTGTTGGAGTAACACGTTCCTTTACCTATAGTGCTTCCAGTCAGGCAGGCCCCCCTACTCTAGAATGCATTTGCATAGGTTATGTAAGTTTAATAGATTGAGTGTGGTGCTTCATGATTTCTATAGACGTGCAATGTTAATGTTATAAATTGTTATCTTGTAATCTTTCCATTGTAGTTGTTTAATGTTGTTGATTCCTTTTTTAGCACCGTATTTTGATTTAAAGAAGTTGGATTGTTATCGCATGTTAAGGGCCTTGATTACATGTGTTAAGACACTCCTAACCCAGGGATCACCAAAGAGTTAAGAGACACCCCATGACTCGAACCTATAGTCCTATTAAATTATGTGGTTTTATTTATTCTTTCCAACATGAGTGTGAATTGATTGAGTAGTTGTTACTATTACTGTACTTCGTTGAACATTGATGAATGTAAAATTATTTTTATATTAATGTATTTTTAATCCTTATTAACTAAGAGAAGCATAGATCATGTCCAATAGAAATTAATTTTCAATTGAATGTTGCAACATGTGATAGAATCTTCCAATGAGACCTAATCATGCATATATTGTGCCAATTCCTCATCAACTTACGAACCCCAATTGATAATTCAATGAACTCATAATTTAAGCAATTAAATTATCTGTCATTTTTGGTGTCGTTGTCAAGGAGGTTCCAAGGGAATAAGGCCTGATTGGTTAAATGTTTGATTAGACTTCCTCAACTACAATATTTTATCATCCCGGAACACAGAGTGGCGGAAGCGGTAAGATGAGAGATAAGAACTAGTGTGTCCACATTTCAAGGGTTGTCTACCTCATTGAATGTAGATGATGTTGGTCTTGTATGAGTTAAAGGAGAGGTAGGAAAGGTAGAGGAAAGGAGAAATTTAATACTCCAATGGGTAAATATAAAACAAAAAGACCGGCTAGTACTAACTTAGCAGGTAGTAGCACTGATAGGAGAAAAGAAGGTCAAGCATTAGAGAATTCAAGAAAAGCATCGGTAGCTGGAAGGGGAGACTACTTCGCCACCTACTCTAATGGTCCTAATATTGAAACCGTGTTGGGAAGAGGGGTGGCGTTATCATTCCACAGTAACCCAACTACTAAACTTCCACCCCTAGAAACCTAGAAACTGAATTTAATTTTATTGTAGGTAACAAAATGCTTGAAGGAGAAGGAGAAGGTGAAACAAACCAGCCAAAGAAGGAGAATGAGACAACTTTTAGCTTTCCAATTGTCAATCCAACTACTAATGGACAAATGAAGAACATTTCCCTAGAAGTACTTCCCTGCTTTCAAGGGTTGGTAGGTGAGGATCCCGATATTTTTCTATTTGAAGTCGATGTCTTATGCCTTAGTATGGATTATTCAACTAACACACAGAAGTTGAAGCTATTTCTAGCTACTCTTAAAGATTTTTCTTTGCGATGATTAATGGAACTACCAGTAAAGAGAATCACCACTTGGGAAGGCATGAGATAGGAATTCCTAAAAAAATATCAGGACTATTATAAGGCCCATGACTTGAAGGAGGAACTTTTCATAATGGTATAGAGGGAATATTAAAGTTTGGAAGGCTATCTAGAGATATTTGTATATAATCTTCAGTGAGTCAAGAAGCATAATTTGGATCCAAAAATGTAAAAGATTATTTTCTTAAAGGGAATGATAGAATAATCAATGAAGGTGTTAAATTTGATGGGAGTAAGAGATATTTCAGTGTTTACTTTTGATGATATTGTTAAATTTTGCAAGATATTTTCACATGGACAAGGACAGATAGTGAAAGGCTCTCGAGATCTCCTTAAAAATCAAAAGTTGACTTCTAGTGGAGTAACTAGAATAGAATTGGGAAATATTTTGGAAGATTTAAATTGGATATATTAAGCATGTTGAATTTACAACTTGACAACCTGAGTTTCAAGGAGAAATAGGAAGAGGGGTGTGTCTCCCTTGCTATTTTTTCCCAACTATCAAAAGAAGAACCCCATAAAATATTGTTCACTCAATAGTCTCAATGTTTAAGCCATATATGTAGAAGATCACTCCACGAATAGTTTCACTTCTCTATATGGAAAAAAAGAGGTATCCCATAAGGATGAGCCTACAATAAAGTAGTTGTATTCATTGGCAACCAAGAATTCGTGGAAAATTAGGCCACAAGGTACATCTTTTGACCTTGTTTCCATGATTTTTTCATATTTTTCTAATTTACAGTATGCATTATGGAATGCCACCACACCATGGAAAATGTGGTCGTAGCAACCACTATAGAGCCAATCTTAGCAACAGGGTTGGTGAGGACCAAGTTATGGATTCCCACCCACATATCCTTATCCACTACAACCTCAATATCCTCTGAAGTCTCAAGCATTCCTATGTAATTACCCGATGCCATCATCTCAATATTAATCTTCAAGTACCCAGCTACAATTTCCTTCTAACCAACCTTTAGTAAAAATCAATTTCATATACAATCTATCACTAACAGAAATAATAAATCAACCCAACCTATTTTACAAGCTGAGTCGCAACCCTTCCCAACTTATGTCATCAATCCTACAGAAGAGTAGGATATCCATTTATAGTTGGGGAAGGTGTTGTTGAATCTTTGCCCCATTATTATAAAAGAAGAAAAAGAGGAAAAAGTTTATACTCCTATAGAAAAAGCCAATAGATCCACACCCCTATAGCAAGAGAACAGACCTTTGAAACCACTATCCAACCCTCCTTTTCCTAAGAGGTTAAACGAGAATGAATCGGTAAAACCTCCTAAACAAGATGTGATTGATAAATTAAGAAATATTTGTGTTAAAATCCCCCTATTGCAATCTATTCTAGATATACCCATTTATGCTAAGATGGTAATGGAGTCGTGCTTAAAGAAACTAGGGAGGAAACTATAACACCCTCCTCCCACATTTACCCAAGCTAAACAGTCCACTAGGGTAAACATGTGACAAAGAGTTACTAGGATGTGATTTGACTCCCCATGTATAGTTAAGGAAGTGGAACTGACAAAAAAAACCAATCTGACCTTTCTCAGAAGCTACAAAACCTTCAGGAGATAACCAACCCTTCCAGGTGCCCAACCCCTGAGACAACTTATCATTTTCTTGAGCTAGACCCCCAGTCACTCCCATGAGGAGCCATGCATGCGACTGAGACCCTCCAGTAGCTTCACAGCAAGGCATGCATGCGACTATGGCCCATTTTAGGTAGTTCTGAGGTAGTGACCCAAGGTTCTGTGCCACTTTTTCAGGGCTTGGTCTTATGCCTCTGCCTAGAACTTCATGAAACTTCCATAAATGATAAATCAAAATGAATTAAAGCTACTAATTAAAGTATTTTACAAGGACTTGACCTCACCCCTACTAGCCATGACAGGAATTTCATCAAGCATATCAAAAACATGTAATTTACATGTCATAACCACAAATCTAAGCATAGGGGTATCATACTTAGAATCGTCAAGAAGAATTGATGCCTTATCACAATAGTTGCATTAGCATCTATTAGGTAATATATGTGTTAACATTTCTTGTACTAATCAAAGAATGATGAAATCCATTACCAAAGTTTGACATAAACCATGCTTAGAACCAGCATATAACCAACATAATAACAAGAGTAGAATAACCATAAAAACTACATATTAACAAGTATATTTACACATGAAATTCCAAAGGAAAAGGAGTTCTTATTAGTGTATGCATAAGCCAACCAAGTCAGGGACTTCCACAAAGCACCCAACCATAGATCGGGTTGAACCAAATATTCCTTTTAGCCAATCACCCTCGTGCCATATTCCAAGCATGAATGTGGGACTCACAACATAACCAATCAAGGCTTTCTTAGGCTTTACCATATATCAACCAATGGATTCCTAGGCCTAAGACCTTCATGAATGCAACTAGGCTTTACCACAATCCCACCAGATCACCAGGCCTAAACAAGCATGGATGCCTCCACATCTCTCCACCTAAACCGTGAGGAATTTGTCTATCTCCACCGCTAGGCTTTATTGTATATCCCGCCATTCACCGATTGAGGATTCCTAGGCCCAACGAGGCTCCACCCTCTAGGCTTAACCATATATCGAGGGCAAGCAAAATCAAGATTTACTACAATCGTACATTCACCTGTCTAGGGATTCCCAGGCCTTGTGTTTCTCCCCTGAGACCACCCCACTCAGTTTTGAAACCATCCAGAAATATAGCTCAACCAAAAAAGGAGAACCCCATCACACCATGGCTATCTGGAAAGGGAAAGGCAAGGCCGAAACCCATTACCATACCTAGAAAAACCCATGCCAAAGACAATAAGAGAACCAAAAACACACATGAGGGTACCATGCATTCCAAAAATAGCAAGGAAATCATACATGCAACTCGATACCTGCAAGGAATATGTTGTAGTCGCTCGATCCTAGTCTAACTTTTTTAATATTTTGTCTCCTCTTGCTTTCTTGTCCTTCCTTTGCCTTCTTTCCTCCAATGCTAGATTGCTCCAAGAATACTCTAAGTGTCCAAGAGTATGAGAGAGAGAGAGTAGAGAGAAATATCCAAAACATAATTGACAAAAGGTTGTGAACTGTTGGGATGGGGTCCCTTGGGTTAGTTTGGGTTAAGATAACCCAAATTTTGGTACAATTTTGTAAATAATCTAAAGTCTTTGCGATTTGTGGATGTGGAGCACGTAGATGAATAGGAATCAAATGGGCTTAGCCCCTTGTTTTATGTAATGTTTTGAGTCAGTTTGAGATTCAGCCATGTTCCGCGGACCATGGCATTGTATGAAAAGTTTTTAAATAGGCATGCCTTAGAAATTCTAAGGAAGTAGTAGAGCAGTAGAGAAGAACTAGAGGGAAAAAAGATAGAGAATTGGTTTCATTGAAGAGTCTAGGACAGGAGCTAGGGCAAGAAGGTTCTGCTTCCTGCGCTTACATAGGGAAAGAAAGGCTCCATAGTTGAGTGTGCAAAGGCCTAGGTAGAGCCCGCGGTTGGGTGCACAAACCTCTACAGTTGTGTGCGCATGGTAGTTTGAGTCTGTAACCTTGAATTGAAGATCAATAAATGCAGTTTTCCGAAGAATTCCTGAGTATTTTTTTTATCTATGTTAATATTATATATTGTTGATGAATGATTTGTTTATGACATATTGATTGAATGTTACGTGATTCTCTTTAATAAGTCTTAACAATGTATGCAATGCATGTTCCAATACTTTCGCGAAGACTCTGGTGATTTCTCTTATGTTTACTAATGACTTAAGTAAATCTGTGCAAACACTAATTTAGGATTGCTCTTTGATCCACGTAAGTAGGAAAATTGACTGTTAGAGGTCCGCAAGGAGTAATCATAGACCTTCATGAAGGTATGAAGGTTGTTTTAAGAGAGCTATAGCAACGTGCCCTAAGAGTTTATCGATCTGTGCAAAGGCAGATCTAAGGTGCTGAAAGACATCACACTAGTCTCTGGATGCAGAAAATTGGTTCTTGCATCCCCCCATACTACTTCAGGTGAGACTGCAGCCTGTGCTATGTCGGTTGTTGCTGAAAGGGCTAGTAGTGTAGGATTTTTTTGGTTGGCACAACTAACTCTAAACCTGGGTCAGGACCCCCTAAGCCAAAAAATGGTTCTGTTGTCAAGATCGGGATCTACTTGAAAGAGATATGTGATGTCGAATCATTGTAATTTGACCAAGAAAGAAATTCAAAAGTGGTTGGATCAAAATATTCACGAGTTTGCAGCGCAATAAAATAGGAATCTGTGCTTGTTGAAGGAAGTGGTTGAACAAGTATTTATATACGAAGATACACGAGACCTTATTTTTCACTTTCCCCATTGAATTGTATGAGTGGTTAACTAAATTGATAGATAGTCAAGGACGGTGGAAGCTCAATAGTCCTATAGTGTGGACTCCAGTATTATTGCGATGACTAGAAACATCTGAAAACAAGATCGTGTGGGTTGTCGATCATTGGCTCGATCGAATTCTGGGAGGATTTGTACAGAATTTGAATTTTATACCTCAGTCAGTTATAGTGAAGCAGAGCAGGGATTTTTCAAAGGACCGGGAGTTAAGTATTTAAGATCATTGAATACTTGGATTAAAATGTTGTTATGTGAAAAAAGAGTGATACTATTACCTTGATGTTCAGAGCTACACGAAGCGGAAGGTTCTTTAGAAATTGCAAGGGATCAAGACCAAAGTATAGTCCATTAATTGGACCTCCTCCAAGTGACGACGAAGGGGCAGGGCAAACTACACCGTGAATCGTTGTTCATCTAATCAATCAGGGGATTCCTCGAGCAAATCATCCTTCCACTCTACCTCCACCACCACCATTCAACATGGCGAATGCAATGAAGATGTCGATCTTCAAGGGTATAGGAAGTGAAGATGTAGAGCAATTTTGGTTTTTTGCTAACGATGTATGGGCAACGCAACAGATTAGTGATGACAATATAAAGAAGGCATAGTTGGTTAACTCTTTGTAGGATCACACTCTAACCTGGTACATTAAGTATTGTTATGATAATCCTCTTGCAACGCTAACAATGAGTAAGGAAGCTTTAAACAAAGAGTTTAGTAAGCCTAAGTCTGACTCACAATCAATAATTGGATTTAAAGAAATCATGATGAGGTTCGATGAGACACCCTGGGAATTTGATCAAAGGTTGAAGTGTTAGATTAGAGAAGCTAACACGCAGATCAAAAATAGCTAGCATCACGAATGGTTTATAACGTCACTCTTTCCCCACTTGAGAATTGCTCTATCACAGCAAAAGATATAAACACATGCAAAAGCCTTGGAAATTTCTATGAGGCTACATGCATCACCCATGCAAGATACGAACCTAGGAGTATAGCAGATCCACTTACAATTAGCTAGCTTACACCTAGAGTTACAGAGTTTGAAGAAAG
This sequence comes from Pinus taeda, assembly GCA_000404065.3. Lineage (NCBI taxonomy): Eukaryota > Viridiplantae > Streptophyta > Pinopsida > Pinales > Pinaceae > Pinus > Pinus taeda. The sequence goes on along the minus strand of APFE031672193.1, from coordinate 112,457 downwards.
ACAAGGATACTAAGCCAGAAGTACATGCAGAAGTCTGGTGTTTGAAGTACGAGGGCCATGGGCATGATAAAGAGCATTGTCTAGTGTATGTGAAGTATATTATAGGAGGAAGGCCAATTCTCTTGAATCCAGGAACCCCGGCAGGGCCAAGCGTGGGGGCTTTGCTATGGTGTTTTATTTTCTAGGTTACTGGACAACATGCGACATATAATTTCCATTTACTTCAAAATTTCGTCCAGATACCCCAACATTTGTTGTTCGGTCCCTATAATACTAGTCATTACCCCATTACTATTGTAGTTGTATCCCTTATTAATATTTTTTTGCCCCTATTGCCCCCATATTTTTATTACTATGCCCCATAGAATCCCTCTATTGTTATTTTTCTGGCTTTATATTATTATTGTTAGGTCGGTTGGGTTATATTGTGACTCCCCAGACTCCTATATATAGAAAGGAGGTTTTGTCATTTGTATCATCCAAGAATTGTTCATTTGTGCAATGTAAAGGAGGTTTCCCCCTCGAAGAGGTTGAATTCTAAGGCGTTGATCTCTCTTTTCTATCTTTTTGTGAGCTAGTTTCATAATATTTGGTATCAGAGCTTTGGATTCTTGGGTTTCGCTGCTCCAAATAGGTCATCATGGCATTTTCGCTATAACCTTTTTTCTACGACATTTCAGAAGAGAAAAAAAAAAAAAAAACCATTTGAGATGAAATCGCACTGAACCTTAGATCCAAATTTCAAAGCTTTTCGCGCTATATTTGCGGAGATATGATTTGAGGAAGTTGTTCTTTTTGCAGACTCCTGAATTACATTGCAAACAAGTGACCTAGGGAAAATCATCATAACTTTCTCTTTGAGCATCGGATTGAAATTTTGCAAGAAGGCATAGAAAGAGGACAGACTGTAGTTTCTTGTATATATTTTTGAGTGCCAAAGGTAGAAATAGTGACACGTAGCACTTCATACAAGTTCACTCTTCTGGAAAAGTATAATCAGGTCATCTTGGGATATTGTGCATAACTCTTTCTTGGAGAATCCATTTTGGATCAGACTGGTGGCATTGGAAAGAGGACGTAGAGGGCTACTATAGATCGCAATTTCAGAACTAGATGATCTGAAATTACAGAGATACATCAAATTAAATATCAAGCTCCTACAAGGTGAAAAAAAAGGTGTGTAGTTTTTTTTTTTTTTTTTGCATAAGCTTGGTTCGAAAAATTAGTTTGAAGGAATT